>OX438783.1:482008-603241 GCA_949316455.1 Acleris holmiana | reverse complement strand
AGAAGATACCTTAAATATTTATTGAAATGAGTACGGTAAGTATTACATGTTGTGTATTTCTAATATTATACAAAATTATCTCTAACGAGGTACCCACTCCGACTTTTTTCATAAGAATATTTAAGTGTTCTAAACCTTGGTCAAGAAATGATCTCAATGATGTAAAACCACGTAACAAGCCGTCCAGTAGGTTCTGCCATTAGTGCAGATAATACAAACAGCTGTCACGTTGGAAGACTCTTATTTGTAACTGTTGCTCGCATCTCTGTCCGCATTGAAGACTCTTATCACCGTTCCCTCAGGATTTGTCCAGATACCCGGAATAAAAAGTGGCCTTTGCCCCCTCTTTAGGCTAAAACATATATCTGTACCAAATTTCACTTCATTCGGTTGAGTTGTTGGATCGTGAAGGCGGAACAAACAAACAAACATGCACTTTCAAACACATAATTTTCACAAAGATGACGTTATTAACGCTTTTTGTCTTATTGTTATTTTTGTAGGCATCCCTCTGACCAAGGAAGAGGTTGCACCTTGTAACATTAGTGGAAGCACAACCTACTGTGTTTAGCAAGGCTACAAACGCCGTGAACAATCAGCTGAAAGAAGCAACTTGGGCTACTATCGGAGCAATTTAACGCCGTGATAGCCAGTAGCCCAAGGAAAGCCGAACAATTACGGCTTAAAAGGGAGAACTTAAAAAAAACTGGCCCAAAAAGAAAAAAGAAAATGAATATGAATAATAACCTAAAGGTATGTAATTTTAATAATTTAACCGGCGCAATTTCATCGAAATGGATAAACGAATAAACGTTTAAATATTGTTTGTATAATAGGTAGCATAACATAAAATATCAGACAGCGATAAACATACTTCTATAGAGAAATAAAGAATACTTTTTTTATGATAAGGAGAAGGCACACGTACATCAGGCCACCATGTTAAGTGCAGTCTGAGACCCATAGATATTTGAATTCACAAGTCTATAATCCTAAGACTTTAAATGTGTTGCCAATCCTGAGGACTAAGATGGAGTCCGTCTATGCTAGTAATTTCACCGGTTGTCTTATCCCCACACCGGAACACAACAATGTGAACATTATTGCTTAATTAAGATGGTGGTATAGCGATCGGAACGGACCCCGCACAGGGTCCTACCACCACTAAATACTAATATCATAAAATATGTAAAAGTAACCCTTTATCTGTTTGTCTGTCTGTCTGTCTGTCTATTTGTTCTGCTTTCACGGATATACCGCACCATCGATTTAGATGAAAGACATGAAATGAAGATAGTTTGAGTCCTGGGGAAGGACATAGGGTACTCCTTATCATGGAAAATTTGACGGTTCCTGAGGGAATACCGATAAACGAGTTCTATGCGAACGGAGCCGAGGGAAGCGGCTAGTAATATTATAATTTTGAAAATAACTGTATGTCTGTCTGTCTGTATGTATATACTTATGTCCGTTTGTGACGCTTTCACGGATGAACAGCTGAACCGATTTAGATGAAATTTGGTATTGAATTAGTTTGAGTCAAAGAGGTAGGGTATCTTTTATCCTGAAAAATTGAATGGTTCCTGAGGGAATAGCGATAGTGACTTCTACGCGGACGGAGTCGCGGGAAACAGTTAGTACTTAAATGTATACATAACATCCATATTTCGGAAAAAACTTGTGCGCAAAAGTTGCCTTTTATTTGTCCGATTCCTGGGAATCGAACCCGGGTCGGCTGACTTCGTAGGCATGGTCACGTCCAACTAGGCTAACTGCGTCGTGTCGTGCACTGATTGTAAACATTTTTTAAGGTTCTGTGCCCAAAAGACAAAACGGAGCCCTTTGTTCACACTCTCCATCTTTCTGCTTCTCCGTCCGTCCGTCCGTCAATCTGCGTTTCCGCATACGTAAAATGATTTACAGATCTGAAATTTAGACAGTTTATGTAAACGGTTGACCTAAAAGCGAATTACCATAATTGTATTGTATTGTTTTTTTTACATGTTTTAGATCTTTGCATCTTAGCCTACTTGTGCAGAATGTGGTTATAGAATTATCAACAACTCTTTTTAGAGTTGTTGATATTTCTGTAGCTCTGCCTACCCCACTCTGGGAATTAAGGCGTGATGTTATGTATGTATGTGTAGATCTTTGCAATTGCTGTATATCGTGTACAGTTTCTGTATGCAAATTCGCTTTTGCCAGCCTCTGGGAAAAGTGGATAAAATTCGAACGAATTCCTACCTGTAGGAATGCTGGCTTTTTATATGTCATTTAGTCGTGAATACCCATACTAATGTTAATAAATGTGAACGAAATTCTGTCTGTCTTTCTGACGTCTGTTTGTCTGATACGCTTTCACGGCTAAACTGTTGAGCCGATTTCGATGAAATTTGGTATGGAGATAACTAAAGTACCTACCAGGGAAGGATATAGGATACTTTTTACTCCCGATAATTCTTTACTGTGTGGATTGTTGGATGCCGCATATTTTATGCTCTCCAGAATATTGTTCAGGATTGTTTGAAGGCTTTTTAATTACTAAACTATGCATTATGCGGGTTTTTTATTTTTGGCTAATTTTCAGACAGGAGGTGGCAAGCCTGACTTCATCCCACCAGACGATGCGCTGGACCAGGTTGCCAATATTTTAGGTGTGATTTACGACGCCTATAGTGTCCAGTTTGGAGGCGACACTGTGGTCGAGGCGGGAGAGGACATAGAAACCGTGGAGGAGTTGGCGACGTTTAATTTAACATTTAAATCTGACAGCATTTGTGCCCGCATATGGGAGGTTTTAACTGCTTTTTTGATACTTGGCACATCTTTTTGTTTTAATATCTTATCTTGATAAAGGTAACCAGTAATCGCAACCCTGCTAATATATACCTAATGTTGTAATCGTATGCTGGACCGTGGCTCGTGCCCTGGACACCTCGCTGCGTAAACTGGATCACTAACAACTAGGTTAACAGTATCCTCTTTCTGTCGTATAAATATCTACGTCCATACTTTACCCAAATCCTGTATAATGTATGTAAGTATAAATGCATGTAAGTATATATGTATGTAAGTAAGCAAACTCCTTATTGCACAAATCGTTTCACAAATGAAGTCCTGTGAAATAAACTTTACAAAAGTGACATTATGCCTGTAAAAGTTGAATATAGATAGATATAATACACGATGATACTACGAATTATACTATAAACGTAAGGCGATAAATAATATTCTGGGAAAGACATATTGTATCCGAGAAAACTGTACAATTTCCGAGGGATACAATAAAAGACTTCTGCAAACATAAATGCCCAACGGCGTGGGCTGTCTGTATATAAGTTTATGTTTACGCTCACTTGGCAAATTTACTTAACAGATTTAACTATTTATAAGAAGAAAGTGTGTTACCTTTAGGAAATTAAGAAGACAAGAGAGAATGAAAAGTTAATCGTGAGATTGTATACATGGAACTTTCTGTTTTAGGAAAACTTTATCGGATGATGTAAAAGTCCATGATAGAACGAAATAAAGCTTTGACCGAGAATTGCAAATCTGAAATAAAACAGGAACAGGAACTAACAGCATTGAAAAAAAGGAAACTACAACTGGAAATAGATGCATATTTAAATATAATATATACCTACCTAAGTATTTTTTACAAATGGCGATTTCCTCAACCTTTAGCAATGCAATGTGCGATGTACTTGCAAAAGGTCGGAGAGATCACCATTTACTTAAAACTTACTCATGACAACTATAACTTTGTAAACCGATTTCAAGATTATTGTTTTTTGGATACGTTATATAGTTCCCGAGGGAACGGCGGTAAACGACTTCTTCTATTACTACTAGCGTACGAAGTCTCGGACAAAACTAAATTACTAATTGCGAAAATGTGTGTTGTTTGTTCCATTTTCACGGCCAAAGGGAGATAATACATTTCTTAAAAATTGGCACGTACGTTATATGGAGTTGGACATATTAAGATACTTTTTACCCGACTACCGCGAAGCAGAGGAAGGGTAATGATTTTGATACCCTATGTATGTTTCTATGTATGTATGTATTTATCTCAAGTGTTCTACAAGGATTTTACTGGACATACTTATCCAAAATAATACTCGCTGTTCAAGAATAGCGATAAAAAGCTTCTCATCGGACATAGTCGCAGTCAAAAGGTTTAAGAGTATGCCTGCCTGTATGTAAATCTGCACTAATGCCAGAAAACTAATAGATTGAAATTATAAATCGCATTATCAAGTCGGTGATCAACACACACAAGATCTCTAGTGTTTACTTGGCGCAGAAATGTTTTTTTTTTTAATTAAACATTGGTAATAGAATAAGTATTAGGACATGACTAGTTTTGTATAGATGTAACTACAGTATTAATTGTGTATTGAAAATGTTTAATATATTTTAACTGTTGAAATTAAATGTTTTTCATTGTTCTGACTCTGTTATTAGGTCTCGGTAAGGAGATGATGACTGTACAATAGACAGTAGATAAACAACAAAGATCAAAATTTTTATTTTCTCTACCCCTTTGCAAGGCGAAGCACCTACGAACAAGACTGAAAGGCCCCCATTCGAATAAGATATGCTTTCGAGGATCTCCGGGATTGAAATAATCGTATAGGTGAAAAAGAAAGGCCCCTCTTGTATGTAATAATACTAATAATATTAGTGGAGGGTAAGTAGGTACAATACATAATCTCGAAATATTTCATAACTCAACCTAACGCTCCTCCTCGCGACGTTCGAATCAAATGACTGTTTATTGCATGATTTTGAATTTTCATATTACCGATCTGGCTTATTGGTTTTGGAGTTGAGACCACGCATGGGATAGGCAAGAGTAGTGTTTGTAGGCCGTCAGCGAGATGGACGACGAAGTGAGGATGTTTGCTGAGAGCGAAGGATGAGGGAGGCCCAGGATCGAGCCAGCTGGCGAGCCATCTTAGAGGCCTATGTTCAGCAGTGGACTGCTGTAGGCTGATGATGATGATCTGGATTACGAATATTTAGGATCATGGAAATCGGAATTATACATTTCGGAGAAATATAAATTCATGATTGTTAATATTTATCAAATAAATAATAATATTCGAAAAACTAGTTTTCATTATTTCATACTCGATAATAAAAATCCGAGATTTTGATAAATTGGCCTCATACCTATAATATATTCGTTTTTTTTATGTCATTTGAAGTTTTAGTGTTCTCCCCCAGTGGAGATAGCCTGGTAGGGATATGTGGTACACGGGAAATGATCGAACAGACATTTGATGATGTCTATGACGAGGCAAAATACTTGTTGTTAGCACCACAATATATTATTATCCTTTATCTTCGTAGCCAAATAATTGGTTGGCAAACGGTACCTACGTTGCATAATCGATACTGTTTTAGCGGTCTTTTAATAATTCTATTTTCTTATATAAAAATCGATATGTGTATGTTCCCTGTGGACTCCAAAATGGCAAGACTCGGTTTTTTGGATGTAAGGTTGGATTCAGTTTAAGATTCTAATTGTTAAGATTGAGAAAGTTCGGCTTGGATTGACTAAAAATCGATCAAGTGCGACGAGGATAAACCCACCGAGCGTTCCGTAAACTATAGGTCTGTACAACATAAACAGAAAACCTATGAACCCGAACATTTTATTCTACTTTGGTTTCGACCACCTTGCTTCGCTATCGTAATTTCATTGATCATTTTATGTTAACCCTTATTGAAAATTAGATAATAGCTGTCATGGCGTAATTAATATAATCACGACTCCGAAGCAAGATGGGTTTGTACATAATTTAAAATATAGCCTCTGTAGTACTATCAATACGGAAACTTGTCTCAGGTGTCCTACTGACTGCTGTACATACTCCTACTGATAATATATCTACTCATCCTGATAGCGTTCCTACACCTAAACCTAAAATGGAATTTGATAACGAAGGTGTCGATGGAGCTACGATTTTGATTTCACTTTCCTGTCGATCCGTCCCTTAAATAAAATAAAACATGTCTAGTCATAATGCAGTGAACACAATTTATTATAACAATTACAAAAATAAGTTGATATAAAACAAAAATTACATATTCTTATTAATTATATAAACCACCAGTTCTTGATGATAAAATATTCAAACAATGATTGGGATGAGACAAAAAGCTAAAACGCTCAGTGCCTTCCTAAGCCTAAAGGTGGTTTCTAAATTCGATTCTCTTTCGTTAATAATTAAGACCCATAAGACTGCACATGCTACGGATTTTTTGTAGGAGATGCCGCTTTTTCGTTTAGCAAGTCAGCAGCCACATCCACCAATAGTTACTAGCGCTTCAATGGACATTGGACACATTTTGACTTCATGAATTATGAAGTAATTGTCAATCAACAACTGGCGTTCAAAATATTGATTTGATTGATGCTCCGAAGAGTGTATCAGATCGGCATTGGATTCAGATACTTCAATTTCGGGTTCCACGTCTTGCAAACTCCTTTGCCTGCAGATGTTGCCTCAATATTACAGCCTATGTTTTCAATACAGTCTTATTTTATGAAGGCCTTTTCCATACTTCAAAAACATCTGTAAAACACAAATTGTACCTATTTAGTAAAATTCATCGTTCCAATTATTTTAATTATGGTTAACTACAGAAGTAGAATCTAAGTAGGTTCAGTACAAAAAGTCGCTTACGGTTTGGGTATATTTTATTTACGATACATACGATTCGAACTTGAAAGACTTTTTAAGACCTCTTGCACTACACCTACTATGTTATTATTTCGATATTGGTTTTAATGTGCGCTCGGTTACAGTTCATCTCATTAGGAGATCGTGGGTTTAGCAATTGAACTAATAAATATGATTTGCATCGGTACACGCTCACGCACCAAGTAAATAGCGATTTCCAAAAACACCGTTTTCACTTTGAGCAAAAAAAAAATTGGTAATAACTGCTCTTCATACGCCTGAATAAATAATAAGTATTGTTCATGTTTGTTTGAACTTTAGACAGTTTCAGTACAGACACCCATGAAGGCTTCTGACAGGATAGGATGGCTAACGCAGACCAAGTCTCGCGGGTCGATTACTCGTCATTTAGTAAAAGTAAAGGCACATCGGTAGCCCCTGTTTATTATGCAGGTTTCGCATTGTTGTGTTCCGGTTTGGGGATCAGACAACCGGTGAAATTACTAACATAGAGGCATTCCATCATAGTTCTCAGGGTCGGCAACGCATCTGAGGTCTTAGAATTGCAGTCTCGAGAATATTGTCTTGAAAATTCAAATGTCTATGGGTCTAAGATTCCACTTACATCGGGTAGCCTGAGTGCTATGTGCCAACTTCTTGCCATAAACAAAGGTTTCATCCAACTTTTACGGAACATACATACACGCCCAAGACTTTGTTTGCCGACGATATACGCAGGGTGGCAGCGACTGGCGGACACCAACCGAAGGTCGGGCTGAGTGGAGTGCAAACGTGCATTGGGAGGTGCCCAAGTCGAGCAGTTGACTGTCGCGGGTGATAGACATTATATTTGGCGGTAAAAAATAAATGCCTAGGGTAAAAAAGCACCCCTTAACTCGGAGTTATTAAATATTGTGGCATCGTGGGATGATCCTGGCCATCGAGCCACAAGATTGATGAATTTCAGTTGTACGTAGGGAAAAGACCGATTTTCTATTCGTAAATTCGTCACCAATGGTTGAATATTTGGTCAGTACATTGTATCAGTTGTAATAGGAAATAACAACCAATAAAAACTCATTTTTGTGAGAACTTAGGTACTTGGTGATTGCATGAGGATACAGACCATCGATTGTGCCCGATTCCCTGGGAAATACGGCAATTCTATAAAAATCTTCCTGTGTATTGGTCGTGATTGAATACTTACTTTGAGTACAATCTGGCTATACTTCCACTACACGTCCACACGCACGCACGCACTATACGTGCTGCTGGAGATTTTGTCACCCCTACATACTCGTAGTCCGCTGCAGCGACCAACATGGTCCCTAACGCGTAAAAGCGCTATTTTAGAAGTAGCTGGCGTAGCGGTGAAGTACCGTGGTTTCTAAAAAAGGATAAGGTATAAGTATTAGGTCAGTTTACTTATTTACAAGAAGTTAATATTTTTAGCAGAGTTTTACTTTTCAATGGATAATGTACGGCATCAAACTGTTTGTTATTTTTTTGGGCGACATCATGAAAATTGTTCATGCAAAATAAGAAACGGCACGAGGTGTAGCAGCAGTAATCATGCATTAGTATGTAAGAGAGTTGGTAAGGACAGGAAAGCGTGGCATGGCTGGCCCACTGTACCACTAGGCCAACGTTTACCAAATGAATTACTTATCATAGAAAGCAATGAGTTGGGTAAATTAAAAACCTTATATTATAACCTTAGATATTTTGTAAAAACTCACCGTTGTGTGGTACCAGCAGTAACTCGTTTACTGCACAGACTTGTCTCAACTGAATCTGTGTATAAATTCATAATCACTGTATTTTTCCATGTTATTCACACGCTCCTTACAGTATGATTGTTGTCTTCAGTTTACCAATCGCTCAGTATCTCCATTTCTTCAAATACCACTAGAACTCGAACTAAAAAAGCTCGAGTCCGACATTACTTTCCTATTTGGAACTATCTAATAATAAAATTCCGTATTAAAACATAAATGAAGCTTCTGCTATCTTGCTTCTATCCTCCGAAATCCTAGGATCGCGACAATGATTACTTGAAGTAACCAATGTCAGTGTCAGACAGGCCAAAGATAGGCTATCTGTTGTTATTGGGACGCACAAACTGTCATTTTCATACAAGCAGCTATCTGCGTTAGGCTATCGGCCCTCCCACGGATAGATCAGAGCTACAGATAGGTTAGCCTATCTATCTTTAGTTTATTGGGACAGAAAAAGTACAGATAGATAGCCGTTTCTATCTCCGGTAGGGCAAAACAAGAGATAGATCGAATATAGGGAATGGCCGTTAGACAATAGCCTCTCTGGTCTCATGTAGATACAGATAACGCAAAGCCTGATGGCCGTATTAACAAACTCGTCTCGGTTTAAATGCCCATCTCATGATACGTCAAAGTAAACGTCAAACCATAGAAAACTGTCAATTTTGACGTAGGTATCTTGAGACGGGCATTAAAAACAAGATTAGTTTATTAATTCGGGCCTAAGCACTTGAAATTTGGAGACGGGAATTTCAGAAATATCAACCTCCAACGAGAAATAATAGGGGGTAATGAAAAACAAAGTCTACGCATACGAAGTCGCGGGCGTCCTGTGGCCCGTTTCACGAAGCTACAACTTACAAATTACAAGCGGAACTCTCTTTCTAGCAAAAGGAGTTAGAAAGAGACTTCCGCTTGTAATTTGTAACTTGTAGTTTCGTGAAACGGGCCTCTGATATTCATAAATTAATAACTATTCATAAAGTTTAAACCCTATGCAGTAAGTCTGTCCGTCTGTTTGTCTGTTCTGCTTTCACAAGTTACAATGATAATACTTAACCTAGCGTTATAACAATTTAAAATCCCAATCTATTGAATATTTAGTAACGGAGTGAAAACAATGCAAATGATTAAAATTCATAATTAATAAAATAATTGTAAATTTATTCACGATTTATAAATAAAATCATCTTTACTCGTAGTCAATTAGGTACCTAATTGAAATGAGTCATTTTAATAATCATGACCTAATTTTTGTCTACTTGTTAAGTACACAGTATGGTTTTACTCTTACATAAATAAAAATGATTAAATATCACAGGACAATCTCACACAAATTGACCTAGTCCCAAACTAAGCTCTAGGCTTGTACTATGGGTACTTAGACAACGATAAACATACTTATATAGAGAAATAAATACTTAAATACATAGAAAACATCCAAGACTCAGGAACAAATATTCGCGCTCATCACACAAATATCTGCCCTTACCGGGATTTGAACCCAGGACCGCTGGCTTCGGAGGCAGAGTCACTCCCAACCCAACTAGGCCAACGTGTCGTCAAACATGAAAGTTAATTGAATCATTCAAAGGATACTTGTGAACCCTAATCGCATGATACCGACTGTTTTTTATGGATATTCGTGAAGTGAAACATTAGAGAAGATGCATGAAAACCAGAATTGAGTTTCATTGATACGATATAGAAGAAAATGTAGTACCTAGTAAATGTAGAAAATGTAGTAGTACTAAGTTTTGACCCGTTTATTAAGATTTTACATAGAATCAAAAGTTATTAAAATTTGAAAACTTATTCTAAGGTTTAGATTGTTTTTCCAGCATCCTCATTGTATCTACGTAATATTTTAATCGAATGATATTAGCTTAAACGTAGTAATTTCTAAAATAAATGCTAATTTCTTTATAAGGTCCGTACATTTTATATATGGAACAACAGCTGTAACGTCATTCCTGTCGATTTTGTATAAAGCGTTTTTGCAGACTTTTTAAACTCGTATTTACATTCATATCGAAAAAAAACACGGCGATTGTTTTGTGTATACAGTTATCCTTCTCTATTATAGAATTTTCCAGAGAACGTATGAAAAAGAAACGCATCTCCCCTATTACACGACGACTCACGACGTGTATTGAGACAAATGGCGAACTTGATGCTTGTAAGCATTTTCTACCAGTCACCCACAAATTAACGTAATCTGCATCAAAGTGATCACGCGTAAGGGCGCATTACCAGTTTCCACTCAAACGGAGCGAAGCGGAGAGAAGCGAAAGCGAGCGATCTAATCTACCCCCCCTCAATCAGCCCACCTTGATTCTACATTGCAGTTGTATTTATACGGTCGAAAAACGAAAAAATAAATACGTACTTATTTATATTTCAAGGGACAATCTCACACAAATTGACGTAGACCGAAAAGCTAAACTCTAGGCTTGTACTGTGGGTACTAGGCAACAATATAAAAATACTGGAGACAAAAAAAAAATATCTAACCAAAAATAATGTCTTCTTCTTCTTCTTTTTTTATTAAATGGCGGTTCACACAGTGATTTCGCCAATGTCAAGTGAATAGAGTAAATCAGTAAACGGAATAAATCAAAAGTAAAAGCCGGGCATTTTTCAATCGGCCATCTTCCCTCCCCGAAGGTTACCGGAATCAAAAAATAATGTCAACCCTAGGGAACTGTCATCTCAGTCATTGACAAGACATTTCAGCATAGAATAAGAACTAAAGACATAGAAGGAGCGTTAAATTAAAAGGCAACGTACAGATAGCTGATATGCACAGTCTTATTAGGATTCAGAGTGCCAAAAAGAGACAGTTCTATAATCTAAAGTATCAAGGTTGCACTGTTGCATGTTTAAGCTACGTTTATGTGCGCAGATATTGTATAGGCTAATCTTCAACCATGGTGACATGATGGTGACTAGGGGCCTATTTCATAAAAGCTTGTAACTTGTAATGCAAGTCGAGATATCTTTTCATCAGTACGTATTAAAAAGAGACTTCCACTTGTATTACAAGTGGCCCACCACCCATTACCCATACGTTGATAACCCATATTTATCAATGGAGTCGTTTCCAATTAACTTACAATGAACCGCACTGTTTTAGGAATATCGACGACACGCTAGCCTAGTTGGTAGTGACCCTGCCTTCAAAGCTAGGAGTCCTGGGTTCAAATCTCGGTAAGGGCAGATATTTGTGTGATGAGCACGAGTAAGTATTTGATTTTGAGTCTTGGACGCTTTCTATGTATTTGAGTGTATATTTCTCTATACAAGTAAGTTTATCGTGGTGGTATCGTTACGGTGGACCCATAGAGCCTAGAGCTTAGGTTGGGACTAGGTCAATTTGTGTGACATTGTCCTGTGATTTATTTTATTAATTTATTTAAATAAAAAGTAACTTGCTTCAGGCATGCATTATATCGGAACAATCACAAATCGTCACGTACTGAATTAGCCAGGATACAAATCACAATTCATTCCAGTCTGTATTATTAAATTGATATCATAGACCAAACTTTTTAGCGCACTTTTTGCCATCCGTTCGTTATATCATTTACCCGCTTTATAAAAACTCTTTCTCCTTCTCGAGGAAATAAATTAAAAGTTTTTCTGCGAAGTGCATTTACGAACAAACTTGGGTAAATAATGGTGTTGCTACACTGCTCGTGCGCATTCACTTGCGTCAGCATATTATTTAAAATGTACTTTTTTTTCACGGATACTTCAATATGGATTTAAAAGTTTTTTTTTAAATCTGCCTTTACCTACTTTCCACATCTAATATAAATTAAATGCATGAAAATATTTTTAGAAGTAAGAGAATATAAATTCATTTTTTTATTTCAAAAACCAAGGCTTACTTTTTATAATCAAATTAGAGTAATACTAAAAGGGCCGAATCTTAAGTACCCGAAACCGACGTGCAGGCTTGACTATGTATGAATGTGGAAGAAGCGAAAGAGATTTGTCAGGATCGTAGCAGGTTCCCTCTGGGAAATAGGCATGATTTAATGTATGTAAAAACCAAATACACTTTTAACAATAAGAAGCTTCGCCAAACTGCATAGTAATTCATTTCATAACTTTAATAATGTCTATATACAACCTTTCACTAATACACTTGCAATTGTCTTAGCCTGATAGTGCAAAATGTGGTTAGACTTGTTGGCATTTCTGTAGCTCTGTCTACCCCACTTTGGGAATGAAGGCGTGATGTTATGTATGTAAACAACACTCGTAATTTATACGCGTATCAAATGTGAATATATACGTACGTAATACTAACTATCAAACTCAACATTTGCAAATCACGGGCCGGACAACGTCGGCGTACCTAGTAAAACTCTTAATTCTTAGACTGCGTTTCCACCAGAGATTTACAATGCGTTGCGAGGGATGTGATTGTCATGAACCAATAGAAACACTTCATTTACTTATCCTCGCACAGCTCAGCTCTGGTGGAAACAGCTCAGCGGAGCGAGGCTTTTGTTCATACAAAACAAGTTAAAGATGTGTGCGAAGAATGTGTTGCGAGGGATGTGTTGCGAGGCGACGTCTGGCTATGTATACCTAAAGAGCCCGCTACACATCCACGCTACGCATCCTAGCACCGCTTAGCTACCTCGCACATCCTTAGTAGAAACTTTCACATCGTTACACAGCCTCGCACCGTTAAGCTACCTCGCACATCCTTGGCGGAAACTTTCACATTGTTACACAGCCTCGCACTGTTTAGCTACCTCGCTCATCCTTGGTAGAAACTTTCAGATCGTTACACAGCCTCGCACCGTTTAGCTACCTCGCACAACCTTGGTATAAACTTTCACATCATTACACAGCCTCGCACCGTTTAGCTACCTCGCACATCCTTGGTAGAAACTTTCAGATCGTTACACAGCCTCGCACCGTTTAGTTACCTCGCACAACCTTGGTATAAACTTTCACATCGTTACACAGCCTCGCACTGTTTAGCTACCTTGCACATCCTTGGTGGAAGCTTTCACATCATTACACAGCCTCGCACCGTTTAGCTACCTTGCACATCCTTGGTGGAAGATTTCACATCATTACACAGCCTCGCACCGTTCAGCTACCTCGCACATCCTTGGTAGAAACTTTCAGATCGTTACTCAGCCTTGCACCGTTTAGCTACCTAGCACAACCTTGGTAGAGACTTTCACATCATTACACAGCCTCGCACCGTTTAGCTACCTCGCACATTTCTGGTGGAAAAGCAGCCTCAGAGACTCACAACTTGAAAATACGGCAACTCCTCACTTCATTGAATTTAAACTCATCGAATGTATCATTTCATCGAACGCTATTTCCTGCTAAAACCATAATGTTTTCAGGGAATCTTAACTAATCTTAATCATTAATTACGTAGGTTAGGTTAGGTTAGTTGTTCAGGTTTCCCTAAAAGCATTATGGTTTCAGCAAAAAGTAGGGTTCGATGAAGTAATTCTATGAAATGATACATTATGAAAGGTGTTTCGATTAAATGATAGAGACCCTGAAAATACCTATGCGCAACCGCGGACTTCGAAAATACTCGAGAAACTAGTTTTTAGATCTAGTATTTTAATTTACGCGTTCTCGGAAGATTCAGTATGCAATTTACCAAGTACGTCTCTCCTTTAACTCAAAAGCCCTACGCACGGGATTCCCTGGACTAATGGCTGACATTCTATAAGACCTACGACGGAAATGATCATTAGCTTTAAACGATCGGGTCTCATAATTTTCCATACTGTTTAAATCGTGAGTCAGTATGCGGTTTTTGTTCCTTTACAGTACTTCACAGTCCACTGGCTGTCACGGAATAGTTTCGCCGATCATGAGTAAAGGCAGGATTTACCTCCTTGGCGCATCGTGGTACTAAAATCGTAATTGATTTTTAACCCGACTGCGTCAGGGGGGTTAGTTAGTTAGTTTTCGAGGGTACGTATAATAAACACTTTATTGTACAGAAAAAACATTGAAGATAAAAAATAATTAATAAAAGCGAACTTATCCTTTTAAGGGATCTCTTCCAGCTAACCTTTGAGAGATTGAGAAAAGTAAGAGGTTGTGCATCGAGTAGGTAAGTGTACTAATTTATTTAGGAAAAGAAAATACATATTGAACTAACTAATAAAACCAAACTATATCAAATACAACAAGTGTAATTGGTGAGAACTTCGTTGGCTTATGAATTACTCACTTGTGTTGTAATACTCGTGTATAATGTAAACTGTTTGATTTCCTTAATAAAGAAAAATAAAATTAAATAAAATTCGTAGATAAATAGATAAGACACAGTTTTTTTTATGTTAAAGAGAAGGCACACGAGCACTCGGCCACCTGATGGTAAGTGGAATCTGTGACCCATAGACATTTGAATTCTCAAGACTATAATCCTAAGAACTCAAATGCGTTGCCAACGCCGAGGACTAAGATGGAATGCCTCTATGCTAGTAATTTCACCGGTTGTCTTATCCCCTCACCGGAACACAACATCGCGTTTGACGTGTTCTAGAATCGTTTATGTCACCGTCGCCATTATTGTAAAAGACGTATGAGTTATCAAAACGTTGACTATACGGAAACACGTCAAAGACAATATCGTTATTACCGTGTAGAATCCCAGCCCAGGTCCTTCGCTTAAGTTTTTCAACTATACTATGTAGATATAGGAAATTAAATTGTGTAAAACCATTGATATACCACCCATACATCTGTAGAACACAAATATAGAGAAAAAAAAAAGAATCATGTACGATGCGACCATAGAATGCGTGTTCAATCAACCATCATTGTAGTTAATTGCTTTGAATATATTTGTTAGCAATGTTGATAATTACCAGCTGTTTTAAACGTAAGCCACGGCTAAGTTTTTCTCTAACGAGTCGTGACACTCTTCGCAGTCTATGGGTCACAGATTCCACTTACCATAGAGGCCGTAGCCAAGATGCGTTCGCTAACTAGCGTTTCTATTCGTTTTGTTTTTTAACCAATAGCGTCACTGGTAGATCAAGTCATACGAAAAGTCACGTGATCTATTAGTGACGCGATTGGTTTAAAAACAAAACAAATAGAAACGCTAGTTAGCGAACGCATCTTAACTAGGGCCTCTGGTTATCTATTCTATTCGAAAAAAACATATATTATAATATTTTATCGTATTATCAACGTTGCGATAGCTCTTACTTCTTTTAACCTTTACAGAGCTATGTCAACTTTGCCTCATAGACACTTAGGTCTATTTTGCGCTGTCTACCATGACGAAAATATCCGTCAATGGCGTTGAAAAGGTTAAAAGAATGGCGACCGAGTTAAAACAATACGATAACATGTTAAAGGCAATTTCAATTAGAAAAGCCTTGTAAGGCGAATGGGATTTTATATCTAGCAGCAAGGAAATAAGTTTCAAATACGTTTGCTCTATAATGCCGTTTTAAATTTTTAAACAAAGAAAAATGAACTTTGCTCCCATTGTAATGGAGTTTAAATTTTATTGTCTTGATTATGTTAATCCTATGGCACGGCGAGCCTTACAAGGATAGAGGCCCAGAGTATTAATATTTGTTATAAATATTTTTATAGCTGTAATAGAATCACTCACTTTTTGAAAATTACGGTTTAAGAGATTCAGCGATTGTGAAGGTCGAGCATAAAACGCCAAATGAATTTTCGCCATTTGTACTTAATACAAGGTAATTTTTTATCAGTGCACAAATTTTAACATATGATTTTGTATCGTTAATATAATATATTACGACAATAAAACGAGTTTTTTTTTTTATTTGTTGCAAATTATCTCTCTTTTACCTTCTCGTGTGGACACAAAGTCACACTTGAAATGATGACATGGGTTGTCAAGATGTAGGTATGCGATACACTGTATTGATATTCGAAATTTGAAATTTCATGTACAGCTTATCTATCAGACAACAAGCCCCTCTCCTACTGATATTCTAAATTTGAAATTTCATTTATTAACTTACTTAACAACACTCCCCTCTCCTCGCACCCCTGCATTAGAGATTCCATGAATATCGTTAAGTTAGTGTAATCATTGAATCGACAATATCTCTAATATTTTTTAAGCTAGAGTAATAATAACACAATATGTGTTATTGATTAACAATAGCGAAGCAAATATTAAATTTGTGCACCTATTCAAAAATTACCCTGTATGATATTGATTATTTGCATTTATGGCAAATTAACTCAGTTTTAAACCGCATGCAGCGTGGATACCATATGCAGTTGGAAAACTCTCAAAAAGGCGTTTGGGTATGTACTTTTCTCTCACTCGCTCCCACTAGCACTTATTATTTATTTATTAACCCTGGGTTCTTAGATATAATCAAAACGTCTCGTTAAAATTTTAGTGGTGGTAGGACCCTGTGCAGGGTCCGTCCGGATCGCTACCACCATCTTATCCATTAACTACCCGCCAAGCAACAGTGTTCGCATTGTTGTGTTCCGGTGTGGGGATAAGACCGCGGGTGAAAGTACTAGCATAGAGGCATTCCATCTTAGTCCTCAGGGTTGGCAACGCATTTGAGGTCTTAGTCTTGAGAATTCTAATGTCTATGGGTCTCAAATTCCACTTACCATGAGGTGGCTTGAGTGCTCAGTGCCTTCTCCGCAACATAAAAAAAAATAAAAAATAGATCAAGCCTAGAGCTTAGTTTGGGACTAGGTCAATTTGTGTGAGATTGTCCCCTGATATTTATTATTTATTATTATTTAATCGGCATTATGGTACCCGCTTAATAGCAATCATGGTAATGTGGTTAAATAGGTCATACAAATAGGAATAGCAAATGGAGATATGCGTCCTGGCTATCTTTGCTCTACATAAAAATATATTTCCATTGATATATAAATTATATCCATTGGGGCGGGTACCACATTCGATACATTTTTGCCTATTGTCCTTTGAGTACAAAAGGTGAACTTGCTGAGATTATCTGAACCCGATAAACTTTTTAAATGTTTATGCACTGCACCTCATTTAATAATTTATCTTTGAACTAATTAATATTTTTTGAATGATTGTAAACGAAAGATGACGTTATCCACACCAAAAGTTAGTTTCCGGATCATCGTCATAACCCCTAAAGTGAATAATTTATTGTTACAGTCCGGAACACCAACGGCGCGACCTTGATCATAAGGGCTCTGATACTACACCAACAGCCTATTAAGCCAAGAATGCTAGGCGGGCGGGGCTGTAAAACCTTCGTGGTGGCAAAACTACGGCCACAGACTAGTCACCGCCGTGCAACCTACCACGGCGCACGCGTACTGATGCAACCTATGAAGCACTTTTAGAGGTTGTCAACAGAAAAGTAACGGCGAGTTCGAAATTCAATTTTTGAATACGAAGCGACCGTTTTTGTTTCGCGTGTGCGGTGTTGCCGGTTTGAATTTACAAGTGTTTATTTAAAGGTGAGATTTGATGTCATTTTTGTGTTTTATCTATTTAACAGGTTTTATTTAGGAGTGTTACTTTGAAAAGATTGAAAAATATAAATTTGTGCATCAATTTACCGCGTTTTAAGGTTTATTTAACAATATTGCTAAGTTATTCACTGGCTGATTGATTACATACCTAGTTAAAATCATGACATATTTTTTTTGTTAGCTGCCTAGAGTGTCTTGTGGTCTTCTCAGTAGTGCAGTGGTCTCCTCTTGGGATGCACTGGTAGATTTTTGACGAGCTAAAGTGCCCGTGCGGTCTTTTACTGAATAAACATCTTTCTTTTTTAATACTATACACATTTTTACGTTTTTATTCTAAAGAATAGGCAATTTTATGCTTTTCATGATATGAATTCGTAAACTTTGCATCCTTATGAGGTTGTTTTTGTTCGTTGCACGTATATTCTATAGATAAAAGCTTTGTAACGAAAACGAATGATGAGAATCAAGTGAAATTGGCTGATTAGGTTTACTCCTCCAAATGGTTTTCGAATAATTCCAATCAATACTAGTTAGGTAATCGCAATTAATTAACTCATTATGACGTCATTATTTGATCGATTATTTTATAATGGTAATAACCCATTAACTAAAGGGTTTTTACAAACTCTAATCACGATTGCTTAGGAAACCCATTTTTTTATTGTATACAATTACGACTTCCACATATTGTAAAAATCTGGTAAAGTATAATATACCAATTCTATAATGAATCAAAACTATATTGAAACCCTCCTGTAGTAATTTCAAAATCGATACTGGATACCAAACCAAGATGGTGTGTTCTACCTACGACCTACTAACCTAAATCTTTTAAACTAATTTCGTCGTCTTACTTACTCAAAGTCGTATCTACATTTTTTTGCTGTTGGTAAACATATTGCTTCTAAGTATCCAAGAATGAAAATGAAATTACCAACAGCAAAAAAAATGCAGATACGAGTTTGAGTAAGTAAGATGATGATTTTAAGCTTTGTGTACGTATAACAACATTGTGATCGGCTTCCGAGCCGCGAGACAACCAACAATGAGGTAACTAATCGATACCTATTAAATAACGCTATTATCTAAATATAGGCCTATATTACACATTACTAATTGTTTCCAATCATTTTCTATAATGTTTATTGTCTCTTTTTATTATTTTCTCTTCTTGGCAAATATTTTTAAGACTATATGTATATTGTTTAGGCAAAGTTAGATATGAACCTAGGATAAGAGTGAGCAGACTTTCTCTTAGGCATAGGAAAGATAAAATAAGATTAGCATAGGATACATCCATTATCAAAGTAGTAGGTACGTAGAATTGGTTGGCTGAATACCTAAGCTAATCTTTGCTCAGGGGAGGCTATTACAATGTATTTAGAGCTCTTTAATAATAAATAACATGAGTATTGAATAAATAGTTTCCTGGTACCTATAAATTCTATGCCAAGTTAACAGCATACGAATATAATACTATGACACATTTAGCTTACTTGTGAGTGCTGCGGTCCCGAGTTCGATTCCTGGCAAGGGGAATTATGACACTACAATTTTATCAGTCATTGGTCTGAGTAAACTGGTAACTAAGCTTATTTAAGCTAGGGTTACTTCGTTGAAATATAGGCACCGAGTAAAGGATCATGATTAGAAAATACTGTCGTAGGTACAGCTTTTGTACCGTCAGCGGGGGGAGGGGGCAGTTGTGACTAGGGGATAGATATTACTTGGCTTTTAACGGATGTTTCGCTTGAATTTAGTTTTTTTATATAGTTTAATTTGGTACCAAGCCACATACAAAGTTACTTACGTCAGTATTTACATAGAAATCAATTAACATTTAATTATTGATTCCATTTGTCAATCGTTGGGTTTTCTCACTTGCATTCTTTTTAATATCGTCATGTGTTTTATTTCAAGCTTTTAGAATGTTATCGATTTAAATTAGCCAGATGTGTCTAGTTACTACTTTAAGGTTGAATTTCGTTTCGTCAAAACAATTAGGCCAATAAGATGCGTCTATCTATTTGGAAGAGTTGCTAAACATTCGCATTTTAGAGGAAGTTATGTCAATATTGAAAGGCTGGGCTTATTTGACCGAGTAAATCCGAGATAGTTGCCAAACTTTATGAAATCTCTATCTACGAGTATATCTTTCAGTACAAAAAGAAAAATAGTGTATTTGTAAAACTAGCCGGTAAGTTGTTTTTTTTTTATCAACAACATACATAGGTACATTACATACTTTCATAACATCACGCCATCATCATCTGTAACCTCATTACGAGTATTAAAGTTGTTTTCTAAAATTGTTGAATAAAATTTTGTTCACATTGTAATCCTTCTCAGCACCAACCTTATAGTATCTGTTTGGCTCATTGGATGACTGGTAGAGAAAGCCTTAAGGCATTAAGGCGTTATACCTACTTGTGTATTGTATAGTAAAGTTTAAATAAATAATAAATTAATAAATAACCTAATTATGCACAATCAGGCTAAGATTTTTACCAGTATATTAGTGACAGGTTGCACGCCCATCGCCTAACAGTACTGCAAGCCCTTATTCCCTTACGGCCGAACCCTATATAAACCGCGGACGGATAGCCTTACTCCGGATTAAAATTTGACACATTTTGTATCAACCCAAAGTAAGCCTGATCTATCTATCCGCGGTTGGAATATAGGGTTCGGTCGTAAGTCGCCTCTTACGACATCCACGGAAAGACATAGAGTGGCACTATTCTAACCCAAATCTCTACAAATTTATGGAAAATAAAAATAATTATCTCAAATATTTCCAGAGTATTTGCGATTTTTGAGGACCTCTATATTTTGGGGCATCTATCCCACATACGGCTATTTGCCTAATCCATAGACCTAAATTACGTTTGCCCCATCGGTGGGGCATCTATCCCGCAATAACTTTGACTGCATTTTGCCTTCCCGTGCAATCACAGAGAGAAATGCGACACGGCCTACTTAGTTGTAGAGGTTAGGATAGACCTGTGACCACCAAATAATTATAACTTCTGAACGTGGAAATGTCTGTCAATGAAATTAAAATTCGGCGAAGTAATTGCACGGGTAAACCTATCTTTTATTGGTCTGTTTCATTTTTAATTCGGGATTTTCTATTTGTGCAAAAAAAGTTTGCATACATATCATAAATTAACAAAGTAACGAGAATATCCGAAGCCTTCACGTTACCTTTAATAATATAAAGATACACTGACAGTAAAGTCAAGTAAAGTCCCTTTTATAATACGTATACGCACAAGAATGGCACTACATCCGCCAAGCCGCCCGGGTCAACATCCGGAGCGAAACTCTATGCGGGACGGTTTTATGCAACGTCTATTTAAATAAGTTCACCCTATGTTAATTAGTCAAGAAAACCTCTTATTCAATACTCAATACAATAACGAAGAGAACAAACGAGATAGAATTCTGTTTAAACTTAATTTAAATCACAAATGACGACACGTCAGCCTAGTTGGGAATGATACTGGCTTGATATTTGCGTGATGAGCGCGAATATTTGTTCCTGAATCTTGGATCTTTTCTATGTATTTAATTATGTATTTCTCTATGTATGTTTATCGTTGTTTTTTTATGTTAAGGAAAAGGCACACGAGCGCTCAGGCCACCTGAGGGTAAGTGGAATCTGAGACCCATACACATTTGAATTCTCAAGACTATAATCCTAAGACCTCAAATGCGTTGCCAACCCTGAGGACTAAGACGAATGCCTCTATATTTCACTGGTTTTCTTATCCCCACACCGGAACACAACAATGCGAATCTTGTCTAGTGCCCATAGTACATACAAGACTAGAGCTTAGACTGGGACTAGGGCAATTTGTGTGAGATTGTTCCCTAATAATATGTATTATTTATCTATCCCATGATAACTACGTAACCCAAAGTGCAGATATTGAATAAGGTCATAGTTATAACGTTTTTTAGTTAATAAAAGCTTGAAGTACTGTTTGGCGATGGGCTTGCAACCTGTCACTAATACACTGGTAAACATCTTAGCCTGTTTGTGCAAAATGGGGTTACATAATTATCAAGAAGTCTTTTTAGAGTTGTTGGTATTTCTGTAGCTCTGCCTACCCCACTCTGGGAATGAAGGCGTGATGTAATGTATGTATGTATGTAGCTAATAAAACTATTGGTAAATCCTACATTTAATACAAAAAACTGCCCATCCTAGTCTGAATGCACAGATATTGTCCTCGACTTGTTTGTTGCGCTGATCTCCCTTTCTAGTATGTAACGATAGAGACGCAATGAACGACAAGCGAGAAAATTCAACTTGTGCTAGTCGTACTGCTATTGCATAATATTGCTAACACAATAGACTTGCAATTTAAACTAGCGTGAGACTGTGCATCTTAGTTTTCCGTGACACAAGGCATCTTAAGGTTTGCAAAATACTGACCAGTTGCCTTGATTGGAAGCTTTAAATAGATTTAAATTCCAAATCAAAACGATATCATTAAAAAAAAAAAAAAGTTTAATATAGGTATTTATCCCAATTAACTATTGCACAAGTTTGCCATAAAAAATGTGTCTTGCAAATCGGTTTTATAGACGCAATAATTAATTTCCAATTATCTTACGTCTATTAAAAATATATGTACCTACCTACCTAACTAGTATACATTTACAAGGTAAAAAACATATTGAAGTAGCTAAGTAACTAACTAACTTTAAGCTTCCTTATTACAATTAAAAGCGGTATTCATAGACTAATTAATAATTAAAGTTATCAATTTAAATTAATCTTGGCTTGTGCTTGCATGAGACCGCCCTCTCCTTTCACTAGCTGGACCAGTCAGCGTGAAGTTCAGGGTCGTGCGTAAGCGCACTCATTGCTCCCTTTTGTTTTAACTCTACACTTTCAATACCAGCAGTATCCATATTGGGTCAATTTTGTATAGAAATCGTCCTCGTAGGCGCTGAATTAATTGGCGCTGGAATATCCAACATTTAGATAGGCTAGGTCTGGGATCAATTATAGATATACAGGGTGTCCCACGACTTTGCCACTTTGTTTAGTGGTGGTAGGACCCTGTGCAGGGTCCGTCCGGATCGCTACCACCATCTTATCCATTAACCACCCGCCAAGCAACAGTGTTCGCATTGTTGTGTTCCGGTGTGGGGATAAGACAACCGGTGAAATTACTAGCATAGAGGCATTCCATCTTAGTCCTCACGGTTGGCAACACATTTGAGGTCTTAGGATTACAGTCTTGAGAATTCAAATGTCTATGGGTCTCAGATTCCACTTACCATCAGGTGGCCTGAGTGCTCGTGTGCCTTCTCCTTAACATAAAAAAAAATGGAGGGAAAGTACCTTGAATACTGTAGATAGAGAATTTTACTGAAAGATGACTTCAGCTTTATTTTAAAAACAATAGAACTGCATTTAAAGAATTTCAAATAATCGCCTGTCTGAAACGCGAATCGAACCCGTTAAATACGAAGATTTAGTTTACAGGAACCAGTATTAGAGTGCAAGTGATACAAACTGAACTTGGATTTTTTTTAAAACATGAAAAAGTAAATAAATCAACGGGAAGCGAAATTATTAAGAGTTTCACTTTGTATACAACCGGAAGGGATTGTGAGCATTTAATAAATTAAATTGATTTTAAGTAAAAATTTAATGTACCTTGTTATTTTAAATTAATGTTAAATTTCATGCCATGTTGTTTAGAAGAAATAAATGCTTTTGATCGTTAAAGTAAAATTATTGATGCTTTTTCTCACATTTAACGGGTTCGATTCCCGTTTCCAACACGCAATTATTTAAAATTCATTAGTCATAGTCATAGTCATATATTTTATTGCCTTATGTTGTTGTTACAAAGATCTTAAATTCTATTACATGGATCAACATAAACCCTGTAAGGGCACTGCAATTACTCAGCTTAATTAAATTGCCTAATTAACTTATTATGATATGTTTTAAGTTTAATACTAACTTTCTTATATTGTCAAGTTACAAATACATACCTACATAGCTAAAAATATATATATATAATATGTATTATTATTTATTATTCTTATTCAATGTCAAAGTACTCTTGTAAATTATATAAGCATTTGGAAATTAGAAAATTTTTCAGCTTAATATTAAATAATGATTCTTTCACAATATTTTTAATTGTTAGAGGTAACTTATTATATATTCTCACAGCCATATGTTGTGTTCCAGAACTAACTATTTTAAGTTTAGTGAAAGAACTAACTAATTTATTGCGTTTTCTAAGGTTGATTCCGCTATTGCTACAATGAATATCTCTATCCTTTGCAAATTGGGCTTTATTTGTTCTCACAAGTCTACAGATTTCATAGATGTATATGGATGTCAACGTCAATATATTTAAGGAAGTAAAATGTGGTCTACACGTATCCGTTGAAGAAATATTTACTAAAATCCTAATACATTTCTTCTGGAGAGTGAACAACCTTCCGGCGTGCACGCTATTGCCCCATACGATTACGCCGTAGCTGAGCCACGCGTGTGCATACGCATAATAAGCTGTTTTTGCAGTTTTTAGATCAGTACATCTTTTTAATTCATATAGACCATTGCATGCAGTTCGTAATGATTTTAAAATAAACATGAAGTCTTGCAGTAAAATTATCTATCTACAGTATATAAGGTACTTTCCCTCCATGTGGCAAAGTCGTGGGACACCCTGTATACTTGTTAAGTCAGCTGTTTTTATTCAGAAGTAGCGCTACGTTAATAGGTTTTGTTGTAAGTTATCCCTGTTCATTAACGAGTGAAGTGTGTAGGTATGCAATGCAAAACATACATTGTAAAGCACTAGCTGTTTCTCGCGATTCTGACCGCGTAGAACTCGTTTATTAAAACATTGAAAAAAAAAACTCGCTTCTAGATAGTGATTGTTGTACGTCATAGTTAATCTAATTTGAACTCTGTCACCTTAACCTAAAGCATTATTTACTAGAAAGATTCATGTTGTAAATAGCAATATCATCAACGTACAACATAAATTAATTTAATCAATTTCTTAGTAAATAATGCTTTAGGGTAAGGTGACAGAGTTCAAATTAGATTAACTATGGAATTGTTTTTTAAATAATAAAAATCTCGGAAATTATGCTTTATTGGACTTCACGTTATACCACATTATATACTCCAAATAGGCTCTAGAATCGATGGTTAAAATTTGGCGGGTTACTCGTTCCCACCCTGTATATTCGCATTATTCATATTTTTAATGACTTTATAGTCAAAAACGAGTCTTATATAACCTTATAATTTTAATTAAACGCGCTTAGTTCCGCAATTGGTAATAGTTGGATGCAAATTAGTGTCACTTAGTTAAGTTGTATGAATAATGGATCTGATCCGGTCTTGCCAGTATTTATTTAATTGGATCGATCAGTTCTTCCAACAACAACTGTATTACATGCATTTGCGACACGTTGCGTTGGCCTAGGTGGTAGTGACCCTGCCTTTGAAGCTAGCGGTCCCAGGTTCACATTCCGATAAGGACAGATAATTTTGTGTTAAGAACGAGTATTTGTTTCTAAGTCTTGGGTGTTTTCTATGTATTAAAGTATTTTTTCTATATAAGTAAGTTTATCGTTGTCTAGTACCCATAGTACAAGCCTAGAGCTTAGTTTGGGACTACAGTGCACGGCAGATATTAAGTAAATCCTGACAGCTGTCATTCCAGTATAAATTATAACCTCAAACCCAAGATTAGGTTATCAATTGTACTGCGATGACAGCTGTCGGGATTAACTTCTTATCGGCCGTGCACTATAGGTCAATTTGTGTTACATTGTGCCGTGATATTTATTAATTTATTTATTATTTATTTATATTATACTAACTTTTTGACGACACGTTGTCCTAGTTACTATTGACCCTGCCTTCGAAGCTAGCGGTCCCGGGTTCAAATCCCGGTAGGAGCAGAATATTTGTATTTTGGGATTGCAGTCTTCAGATTATAGTCTTGTGAGTTCAAATGTCTATGGGTCTCTGATTCCGCTTACCCTCAGGTAGCATGAGTGCTCGTGTGCCATTTAATACTGCTAATATGAAGAAAATGTACGTTTTAGTGTTATTTTAATGACTTTATCACGATTGTGGTAATATACTTACTTAGCGGTTATTCACAAAAATTAATTTGTATTAATTCTATACATTTAAATAAAACCCCTGCATATAAATTAACTAGCGACCCGCCAGCGGCTTCACCCGCTGCAATTTATTTTTCCTTGACAATTTATTTTTTATTTTTGTAAAAAAATAAAAAAGTATCCTATGTTACTTCTAGTACCTCCCAGAATCTATGTACAAAGTTTCAAGATGATTCGTCAAGTAGTTTTTGCGTGAAAGCGTAACAAACATCCACGCTTTCACATTTATTAAGTAGGAATTGTCTTTGTAAAGAAAATCTCTCGGCCTTATACGATGCTACCATCCCAAAAAATAATAAATCTACTAATCTATTCATGTTGACAAATTAGTAACTTTAAGCACGTGCAAGCAATAAAAAAAGACACGAATTATTATTCATGTTATGTAAGTATATCCTGTCAAAGCAATACGCAGAACCTTATGAAAACCGGTTTAAATTTTGTTCCGGAAATCAAAAACATCCAATGCCTAATCGGTATAACCTCTAAATTTACGCACATACTAGTTCCTGCGCTCAAGGCGACTCACGCGCAGACACATGTCATGTTGATCTAACTATATATTATGTTTTATTTATTGTCTCGATCATGTAATTATAATCTGGTCGAAGGTTAGTTGTAAATTATAACTGCCCACGTATATACATAATACACGACACGACACATTAGTCTACTTGGGAGTGACCCTGCCTCCGAAGCCAGCGGTCCTGGGTTCAAATCGTGGTACCTAAGCGCAGATATTTGTCTGATGAGCGCGAATATTTGTTCCTGGGTCTTGGATGTTTTCTATGTATTTAAGTATGTATTTCTCTATACAGGGTAATTTTTTATCAGTGCACAAATTTTAACATATGATTTTGTATCGTTAATATAATATATTTACAACAATAAAACGAGTTGAAAAAAAATATTTCTCGATGCAAATCATCTCTCTTTTACCTGCTCGTGTGTCAAAGTCACACTAGAAATGATGACATGGGTTGTCAAGCTGTAGGTATGCGATACACTGTATTGATATTCGAAATTTGAAATTTCATGCACAGCTTATCAGACAACAAGCCCTTCTCCTACTGATATTCTAAATTTGAAATTTCATTTATTAACTTACTTAACAACACTCCCCTTTCCTCGCACCTCTGCATTAGAGGGTACATGAATATCGTTAAATTGGTATATAATATCTCTTATATTTTTTAAGCTAGAGTAAAAATGACATAACATGTGTTATTGATTAACAATGGCGAAGCAAATATTAAAATTTGTGCACCTATTAAAAATTACCCTGTATAAGGCTGTTTATCGTTGCCTACATATAGTACAAGCCTACACAGATAGAAAAAATCTCTTCAGCCAAAGAAACCTATTTAAGTCAAGAGATTTCCAGTTTCCCATATCAGGAAAAAATTAATTACTTGATATAAAACTCAAAATGTTTCGAACTTTATTACTTACACTAACAATTTTATATCTTTACGTTGATTAGTAAAAAAATCTTTTTTTTTAAACTTTAACATTTATTCCAAGAGCGTGACCGTCTTGTTCAGTGATAATTGTTATTCAGAATCAAATCAGCCAATTCTTAACAACAACAAGAATCTTTCTTGTTTTTAATTGAGAAAATGGCTCATATTAAGAGTTATGACGGTTCTTTTTAAAGAGTTGCACATAATTGAAGTAAAATTTAGTGTTTCTTGGGGTGAAACAAGTAGGTACTTATACCAAATACATTAATTTCTCAATTTCAAAGTTGTTACGGTACTAGGTAAAGAGTTAACATAATTGAATTAAAATTTAATGTTTCTTTGGGTGAAACAATAAGGTATCTTGTACCAAATATATAAAGTTCTGAATTTAAAAAAAAAAGACTTGAATTTAATTTTTCAATTTTTTACCTTGAATAAACCTATTTTTTAAATTAAATTTTTTAATTTTTTTTAACAAGTAATAACATCTCTTGGTTGTATATTTAAACTTTTTCTGTAGAGATCGAATATATTTTATTGTAAATTTTACGTTTCTCTAATTGAATTAATAAATATCTAACTTCTATACTCTTGAACTTTTTAGACAAGTAATGAAATCTTTTGATTCTATATTGATGCCTTTTGAGTAAAGAATTAATATTATTTCATTGATACTTTTTGTATTTTTAAGTAAGATACAATATTTTTTGTCTAATGTCAATTGTTACTCGATGCAAAAGGGTAAATATTTTTCTGTAATTCCGGAAATGTTCAATTAAAGAACGTGTGGTACTTACTATACAGCACGACCTAGGGTACAAATTCATAAAAAAGGTACTTTTATGTACTTTAGATTGTAAGAAATGTGCTCTTATAGTTTCGACGTTGGTCGTGGTCGTGCTTGGTAGACGCTTTTTGGCACGACCACGCGAGATTAAAGATATACAGGTGAATTATAAAAGTCACAAATAATACAAAATAATGTACTCAAAATGTACTGTTTATTTTTATTCTATTGCCGCTCTATTGCTTATTTCACTATAGTTTTGAGTGCTTGCTTGAAAGAGAACACGCTTGTAAAACAATTTACTTCAGGCGCTCAGAACATAAGAGAAAAGTAGACTAAGCAATAAAGAAACACTAGAATAAAAAAAAATATTTTGAGGACATTTAATTTGTACAATTTGTGTAATTCACCTCAGTATCTAAAATCTCGCGTGGTCGTGTCAGAAAGCGTCTAACTAGCACGACCATGTTAAAACTATTAGAGTACATTTTTTAAGATGTGAAGAACATAAAAGTACATTTTTTAAATATATTTGTATTGCCAAAGAAATAACAAACTTATCCTTAGTCGTGCTGTATAGTATAGTACCACACGACAAAACCTATTACTGTTCTCAAGTTTACTGCGAGTGAGATTACTGGTATTGTTAGTGTTGTTAAAATAGTGGCGAATATTTGTTGTTATTATCACAGTACAAATTCCGTCACAATCAACAAAAGCAAACCTCAGTTACATGTAGCGCCATCTGGTTAATCTAAAAACAGTAGCTTTTATCAACACTTGTTTTAACTAAACATTTATTAATATAAGCAATCTAATCAATCCAGAATAACAGAAAAATATAGAGTGTAGGAATAATACAAGATATAAGAAACTGAGAAAGCTTTATATTATGCTATAAAACAGTTCGACAAAATTACAATCATATGGTCTCGAGTACAATCATTGAAAACATTATATAAATTCTGTGCTTAAAGTTGTCAATGAAACAACTCTAATTTTTCGCCATCGGAATTGTGTCATTGTATACCATATTACTTAAAAGTAGATCGTAGGTACAGGAAAATAAGAGTTGTATCATTAAACTCACGGAGGAACAGAACTATCCATAGAAATGGTTATACTGTAGGCCTCATCACAAAATAAACGAAAAGTGGTGAATCTAGGCTCAAAGTCATCATAAAAAATATGTTGAAAATCTATTATTTTTTTAATTTGGTATTTATGTGTATTATTTAGAGATGTTTGTTATTTTCATAACCGTTTTTTTACAATAAATTTGACTTTACTTTTACCCAGTTTCAATATCTACAATAATATTTTACAATACAATTTCTCCTTTACTATTTTTATGAAAGCGTCGACACAGACTGATATACTTGAAAATGAAAAACGATTTATTGGTTATCTTATCACATAATTAAAAACAATACAAAGATTGGGCCCTTCTAGTAAGCATAGGAATATACTTGTGTCAGAAGGCCCCGCTCTTCCAGCAGCAATAAGAGGTATAACCTAATAAGATACCTGCTTATCAAAATCAGTAAAAGTTAGTAATATAATACTTCTAATACGGCTTCCTTATTCGTATCTAAAATAATGTCTGGATGAATTGATGGTTCTGTGGGTTAGAATCTATTCTATGTCCTAAATGAGGACATAGAATAGATTTTGAACATTAATAGATACAAACTACAACTCTTTTATTTTCCAAGACCAGAGACCGTGAATACCACCCACTAGATTTCAACTACATAGTAGACCATTCTTGATCTAGAAATACGCCAACTCCTGACTTAGATATATACAGACAATATTGCCACAAAGCCTCAATTTCATTTGAGACATATACAAGTAGTTTAAAGGAATCTTATACCGGGAAGCACTTCAAGCGCCTCATTTTAATTTGCCCCGGTTAGATAGAACTTAGGTCTATGGTCTATTCTATTAAGTGTGTGTCACAAAACAAACAAACAATATCAACAATTTCTTTTGTTACATAAATAGATAATAGGAACCTACCCAGTGGAAATAAAAGTATAATAACTTGAATCAGATCACCAACGATGTAACGAAAATTTCGTACAAAGCATAACATTTCGGAAGCCGAAATAATAATTGAACCATTAGCTAAATGTTGTTTATTAATAGGTGGGGGGTGATTGTTCTCCATTCTGCTGTAATTAAAATATTTAATTCTAGAGTTCAAGTGTTCTAGTGTAAAATAACCTTTGCCTAATAATGATTTAACTATAGCTGCCATGCTATATCTGTGAACTCCCTCACAAAGGTCGTGCATTACATCGACACTTGTGTTATCAAACATATGAAATCGTTCTAAACTGTTCCACACACAGTTTTCTTTCAGACCCATGTTGTTTTCTAAGTAATAATTGTAATCCTGTTTATTGCGGATTTTATTCTGATTTTCAATTACTTCGGTTTGACATTCTGTTTTGTTCATCGTACAAATTCTGCAAAACATATTTGCTGAAAAACTCTCTACACAGCCTAAAATTGAATTCAAACCTAGGTTGTCGCCGCACAAAACTATCAGTGTAAATTTAATATTTATTACTTTGTTAACGTGAGAAATGTTGATGCCAGTTGTTTCAAGAAATTTTAGTTCAGATAGTAATGGTTCAAAAATTTTTTGATTTCCAAATTTGGTTCTTTGATTTGAATAGAAAAGTAATGTTAAAAATACATTTTCCAATTTGCTGGCATATTGAGGAGGCATACTGCCTAAAGATGTATACACGGCACCTATTTTATGTTTTCCTGCGTGACTACCTAAGGGGTTACCGCTTTCGAAATCATCGTAATAAACATAAAGAGGAATTAGTGTATCTGAACAATTTTCCATTTGTATTTTCCACAGAGTTCCATTGACTACACTTCGTAATATCCCGTTATCCATGCTTAATTTTCTCTGGTAATCTAATACAGTATTTAGAACGTTTGGTAATTCCAAAAACATTTTTAAAGTTTTCCTTAATGGCAAAAGACACATAAATTCCTCTTTAAGCTGCATTAAGACAGTATTGCTCCTTTTGTGTTGTGCTTTGGATACACCAATTTTTATTTTAACAGGTTGCACAAATTTTCCTACCCCATTAAAATAATTTATTATTTTATGTTCTGTATCAAAATAATCAAAACAGTTTTCAACCGCTCCAATAATACTGTTTATAGTTTTGAAACAGTTTTCATCAAGCATATAGTTACTTTTTAAAACGTTAATCGTTTTCTTCAGGGGAAAAATAATATCCGCTAGCAATGATTTGAAGCTGTCTACTAAATGTTTTACTTTACTTCGAGGAATATTAAGCATACTGTATAAATTTATTACAAACCCAACTACATTTGAGTTAAGACTTTTCTTAACTTGATTTAACTCATCTTCTAAGGTAAAACCAACATCACAAATTGGTCCTGTCACTTGTGGCCCAGTATTTGTGACCGTATTATTTAAATTTAAAGCTTCACAATATATATTTGAACCTGTATCACCCATACTTCGTGTTTCTTGAGTTACATCTATTTCATTACTATCAAGTTTACGCTCTTTAAACAATTTGTGAAAAACAGTTAAATGGTCTTTCAGGGAATATTTCGTATCATAAGTTCGTGTACAATTAATTACAGGACATACAAAATAGTTGGTAATTTTATGTACTATGTCTAAATGCAATATGTACATTTTAAAGTTCTGAATAGTTTTATTACACTCGGGGCACAACATATTAACGATATTTTAGGTTGTATATCTCCTTAACTACAGGTTTAAAATCTCTACGATATGTGGTGGTATTTTGTCAAATTTAGTCTTAATTTCATATACTTTTATCTGTATAATTAGCAAGGATCGTTAACTGCGAGCGAAATCCATTGAAATGACGTATGACAACCAGTTAGGGATGGCGATGGTTCTAAATTGATGAACTAAAATATTATGTACTAAAATAATACAAATAAATATAACTGAACAGAATCTGAATCTCAGTGTAAAGTTATTATTACAGTTAAATGGTAAATTTTTGTATTGTATTTTCATTTTTTATCCAAAACTCTCCAAATTTTTCACTTGGGACAGTGAGTAATAATTTTCGCAAATACGATGGCGAAACAACACAAATAATACAATCAGCCTTGCAGTTACCTGAAAAAAAAAGACTTAATTGCTTGTAATCCCACAAATCTAAAGTTTTTATGGAGATCGAAAAATATTACTTCGTTTCTGACAAACAAAATAATTAAATTAAATAATGCAGTCCTTTTATGTGCAGTAGTTTCTGATTAGCGGCCTATTTTGATGACTAACAGTTGCATTACGTATTTGCTGTCAATAAATCAGGGCAGGCTACATAGTTTAGATTACCTCGATGATCAAGGTTGCATTGAAATTTTGCAAACACAACCAGTACTTGACGGAGTCACATTGACAATCATGACAAGAACATACCTACTAGTTTGTAAATTTATCTATTGACAATATATTTATCAATTCCAAGAAGTTTTAGTTTAATGTCATAGATAGCACTTATTACTTATTAGTGTCTAGGTGACCTAGACACTGATAAGTATAATATAATGATATTAATGATAAATAAACACATTCCTCCATACATATGAATAAGTAGCATAACTGACGATTCGAAAGTGCTTGTTTCTAAGCCTACTCAATAAATAATTTTTGCCTTTGACTTGACTTGACTGGGTAGCAACCCTAGTACTTCAATGGATTTCGCTCGCAGTTAACGATCCTTGATAATTAGATAAAGGTAATCTGCTGCCTGTGGGTACTTAGCGTGTAGCACGTGGTATATTTTGAACAATGTATCAAATGCCGTAGCTGCGGACTGAAAGACGTACTTTACATCGTCAATTATAATGTAAAGTGCCGCAAAATTGTGCAAGCTCCCAAGTACAAGCACGTAAGGCTGGACAGATTGTTTTCGGCTAGCACAAATCTCCTTTTGGTTTCGAATCACTTTATCGATGTCACCAGCACTCTGAAAACAAAGTATAAGTACTAATCAATCATAAGCACAGAATCACTTTATCTGCATACACAATTGACAACAGGAACGTTTTTAAAAGGTGTTCTGAAAAAAATCATGCTTATAGAATTTTGTCTCAAAAGTGTTTTTTAAATATTTTTTGATCATTATTTACTGAGAAAATAAATAAACAAATATCTGCTATTGGCTAAAGAGCTTAAACACCATATATGGTACAACTGACGTCACAGCTAGTGCTAGACTTGAAAAAACAGAACGCGGTTACAAACAAAATGACGTCATTCCGACCACTATTCCAAAGCGGGCGTAGCAAACGCTGACAATATTCAATATTTTTTCTCGGTAAATAATGATCAAAAAATATTTAAAAAAAAATAGTATACTTTCGAGACAAACTTCTATAAGCATGATTTTTTTCAGGACACCTTTCAAAAAAGGTCCTGTAGTAGTCAATTCTTTGAAGTTTGAAAGTTTAACTATGAGGAAGAGTTTCAACTTACATTGGTTTGTAAAAGGAGGCTCTCTATTGCCTCTGCTGAAGAAAATTTAATTTTTCTCGAAAACCGTCCCTTAGGTGGTTGGTACTAAGTACCCTAATAAGGCCATCTGCACTGGTATTTTTTTATCTAAAAAAAAAATAGTTTGTAGATCTACACACATCAATAATACCTACGCTCAAGACTCATGATGAGCTCAACCAATTCACTAATGGATATTCCACATTATAATATAAGTATTTAAATCAAATATGATAATAATTAAAACATGACTTTCAGTTATAAATAATCAACGCTATTTATAACATTATGTAACTTTTTTGAAATTATTTAATACATTACGCATCTAAAAATAATTATATTTATAAGGATATTACCTTCATCAGTTAATGCACCTAAAGTTTCTAACAATGAAAGCCCGGTTGCATTTTTAACCTCTTGTTTGAAACTATTGAGTTTTGTGAAGAATCCTTGCCAGTTTTTATAAAAATTTAGAGACTTCTCTTTATATAATTGGTCAAAGTCTAAATTAATCTGAAAATAAATTCAAGTAAAAATGTAAAGTATTTTTTTTTTAAGTCTGCATCATAAATATTAGTACATGTTAGTAATTTATAGCTTAGCTATAGGTTCTAAGGTGTACAGATATTTATGCTGCGGACTGTACTTACAGTTGCTCAAATGTTCAAAATGTTATTGTTGTTATGTCCCATTAGAATACTAAGACTTGCTGTCACCATTTGATTCGCGACTTATCATGAACTTTAATGAAAATGATTAATTATTAAAAAAAAATAAAAAAAATATTATGCTTGTGAGATAAACCTCTATAAGCATGATTTTTTTCAGGACACCTTTTAAAAAAGTTCCTGTTGACGATTAATAATTTAATTACCAATACATGTCCTTTAGGATTTCTGAGTATCGTCCATTTAGTCCAATCAGATCACAGCGTCCCCAAAATGACCAAGTGCACTTGTCAAGTCTCAGCTATCCATCGCATTCCTGTTACATGAAGTGAGAGCAAGATGGAAATTTTCATCTTACAAGTGTACTTGATCGTTTCCAGGTCCATAGCAGCGGCGGTCAATCGCAATGCGTTTAGCGCTGAATACCACAAAAGAACCGCGCGCTTAACGCACTGCCGGCGGCAACGGAGCGGAGCAAAATACTTCAAAGTAGTTCAGAGGCAGCTATGACGCGATTGTTAATGCCGTTTAGATCATTATACTCGTAAATCAGTAGGTACATATATAAAATTCGAGTTGCGCCATTTCGCTGCATAAACCGTGCCGCACCGCGCCGCTATCTATACCTACCTATAGCCGGTTTGAACTTTAAAGCCTAAAACGTGGCGGACGGAGACAGTTTTTTGGACGAGACCGCGCCGCCTCCGGTCTCTGTAACTTTGAGGCTTAAGGCATAATAAGGAAAGGCGATTGGAATCGTTATATGGACGCTTCACGCTGGAAGTAGGTAATTACCTACCACTACCCGGTCAAGTAGCTTGCTTGGGTCACGCTACTATATAACATAATTAAGTATATTATTAAACATTAATATTTACTTGAATAACTGAGAATTAAAACTTACCAAGGAAATTCTTTACTACCTCAGGTGGCATCAACCAAGAATGAAGCAAGTTGCTCGTTTCTTCCATTTGTATTATATTATTTCTTCTATTTGTCCAGCCAGAACCAAATTGCACAGATTAGAAGAGTACCTGTCTTTAGCAGCCACGATCCACATTGGAAATGAAATGAAATGCAGACCGTTGCAAACTCAACTTGGAACTTAGTTAGGTACGCGAACGGCGGGAAGCGGGAAGGGAACTTTCTTGTGCATCACTCACTCACTGTCGCAGACCCAGTCGTGTTGCCAGTTTATAAATTTTATTTCCCGATAAGTTTGTTTCAATTTTTTTTTTTTTTTTGTCGAACTAAGTAGTTTGTTTCTGACTTTATAGTATTATGCACCTATTGAAAGTAAGACTCGATTTTCTGCGAATCAAACGTAATAATGCTAAGGTAGGTATCTACTTATTAATTATTAAACATCATCTTTGGATAGATCACAAAGTATTAATATAATCTATACTAATATTATAAAGAGGAAAGATTTATATTTTTGTATGTATGTATGTAACGAATAAACTCAAAAACTACTGGACCGATTTCAAAAATTCATTCATCATTAGTGTTGGATTGTTTATAGTATCCCTTATAACATTGCTTTTAATGTTTACCCATTATGACAGATAGCAACACTGCTATCGCCCCTTCCTTTTTCCGCCTTCTGGGACGATGGTTGCTTTCTACGTTGTGTTAAAATGTTTATTAAAATAAGTGACCGCTGTGACCGTATATTATTACTGCAACGTCATGCGCACCACTGTGTATTAATCAAGACCTGTGCCTCTCTCTCCGTTCACTTCCACAAACACAAATAGTGCTAGTGCATTCACATGCTCATTCTAATAATTAGAAATATGCTACAATTATCGCTGAACACTATCGCTAACATAGGCTATGTTTTATTTTTCTACGCGGACGAAGTCGTGGGCAACAGTTAGTATAAAATATTTTTGTAGATGTTTATTAATGAACTTTTCTTGTACCTATAGGAAAATATTTTTTTATTGATAGCGCTTTCAATGTGTTTATTGATCTATATAAAGTTCCTGCGTAGGAAGTCATCAAATTTTAGTTAAGAAAATCCCGTTTTCACTGTTCACAGGACTTTTACACCAATGGCATACCATGAAAATGGCAGACCAGTATTAATTGTACGTGAAAATATTTCGATTAGATAGAACACCAATATACAGTCAGTACATCATACAGTGTTTGCTTAGCGTGGATTCGACCAAACTGAAATAAGGTCTTATACCCAGATTAAACGCCAAATTTCTATAGACTAATGTAGGAGTAAGTCTTATTCCACTTTTTAGTCGGATAGAATTAGCCGAAAGACGGTCCATTAAAAAATAAAATATGTTAATCGTGACGTTGTCTCTTACAGATAAATAATAAAACGGTGGTTAACAATTTATTAACCCAGGACCGTACTCGTGTTCAAATCATATTATGATTTGAACACGAGTACGGTCCTGGATTAAACGTTTTTTTGTGTTTTACAAGAAATCTGTTCATCGTAGGGAGAAAAGTGCTCTGACTGAAAGACAAATAAAATGAGACTGGACTGAGATTATTTTTTGAGGGTGGGGGGTTCTTTGTTAGTTCTTATTAATTCTTCTAAATTCTTATTAATGAAAATACGTGTAGTATTAAATAAGGAACCCCCATCCCTATAAATATACCCATTTTATGAAAATATTTTTTACAGTGGCAACACCACAAGAAACTAGTAACGCTCTGCACACCGTTAAAGATCTTACTATTTTAAATGGAGCATTATTTCTTTATTTAAACATCTTGAATCTTCAATGTAGTAGTTTGGACATTGTAGAATATAAAACTAAGAGTTAGTAAAATCAAGCCAAGAATGTACTTAATCTTGACGTAAAACCGTGTTATTTTTTTGATTTAAGCTTCTTGTTTCTCGAATGGAGCTTGTAAACATCAAATCAAGAATTTGTAAAATGAAACCAAGAATGTACACAATCTTGACGTAAACCCATGCTAATTTTTATATTTAATATCTTCTTGAATTTCAAATGGAGTTTATAAACATCAAACCAAGTATTATTAAAATTAAGCCAAGAATGTACTAAATCTTGACGTAAAACCGTGTAATTTTTTGATTTAAGCTTCTTGTTTCTCGAATGGAGCTTGTAAACATCAAATCAAGAATTTGTAAAATGAAACCAAGAATGTAAACAATCTTGACGTAAACCCGTGCTACTTTTTTATTTAAGATCTTCTTGAATCTCGAATGGAGTTTATAAACATCAAACCAAGTAATATTAAAATCAAGCCAAGAATGTATTAAATCTTGACGTAAAACCGTGTATTTCTATATTTGAACTTCTTATATATCGACCGTAGATTGTAAACATCAAACCAAGAAGTAATGGTTTACACTTAAAAACTTAACAATCTTATAGGAAAAATTTGGTGTTTCTTCTTTTAACTTGGAGGCATCTTTGGTTTGATGAAGGTTACTTGAAACAAATACGTTTTTCAAGAACTAGCATATTCATACTAAAACTGTATAATTTTTTGCTGCAAATAAATATTTTTTTAACTTAAATCGTTCCTATTTGCTATGATGATATATAAAGATGGAACTGAACAATTTTGGTTCTTCTTTGAAAAAGTATGATCCCTTTAGCTAAAGACACTTTTATTAGATGAAGCGTTATATTATTCTATGTAAAAAACAGTGTTTGAGAGGGTTTTCCCTCTTAACTTAAAATATATTTTCTATCTGTGTAGAGCTTAGTTTGGGACTAGTTAAATTAATGTGAGGTTGTCCCCCGATTTACTTTACAAAAATACCAACAACTCCAAAAAGACTTGTTTACTGTAACCACATTTTGCACAATCAGGCCAGAAGTTTACGAGTGTATTAGTGACAGGTTGCAAGCCCATCGCCTAACAGTACTACAAATCTTACTGAACTGTTATTGAAAATACCAAAATTACTATGTTGAGGGAACTCCTCTAATATTATAGGCATACTACACTTGGGAGCGAAGAGGTAGAGGTTTAGTGGTGGTAGGACCCTGTGCAGGGTCCGTCCGGATCGCTACCACCATCTTCCATTAACCACCCGCCAAACAACAGTGTTCGCATTGTTGTGTTTCGGTGTGGGGATAAGACAACCGGTGAAATTACTAGCATAGAGGTATTCCATTCCATCTTAGTCCTCAGGGTTGGCAACGCATTCGAGGTCTTAGGATTGCAGTCTTAAGATTATAGCCTTGAGAATTCAAATGTCTATGAGTCTCAGATTCCACTTCCCATCAGGTGGCCTGAGTGCTCGTGTGCCTTCTCCTTACCATAAAAAAAAAAAAAGGAATCGAGCCACTTTCAACTGAATTTCCGTAGAAAATAGCTTCTATTCTCCCAAGTATATTTGAGGAGTTCCCTCAATTCCTCATGGGTCCCCTCATCAGAGATACCGACTTGGTGTCAATGGGACCACCTCGTGGTATAACCATTTTTTTTTTATTAGTCTAAAATTAACGGAGAAGTCGGTTAACATCCAACTCTAAAAAAAGAAGGATTTTTATTTAATCTACCGCCATGCAGCATTTTTCGCATTGTTATGTACCGGTCTGGGGCTAAACAACCGGTAAAATTACTAGCATGGAAGCATTCTATCTCAGGGTTAACAACGCTTTGCATTTGAATTGCAGTCTTGAGAATTCAAAAATCTCTGGGTCTCAGATGCCACTTACCATCAGGTGGCCTGTTCGCTCCTATGTATTCTCCTTGCTATAGAAATTAAAATAAATAATACATACGTACAACCGAACATAGAACCTTCTCCTTATTTGAAGTCAGTTAAAAAATTGCTTTTCCAGTAAATACCTATTTGTACTCTTTTTCATTTTAAAACAGTTGCTAAATGAGCTTGGATAGGGAGCTAAGACTTCTATAGTCTGTACTTTTAGGTATTTAAAAAAGTGTAAACAAACCAAACCACGTGGCTCTGCTCATCAACCAATCCAAGCTGTTTGGTCGAGCTTTGACGTATCAGTGTTCTGCTCCTATTGGCTGATCACCTGTCATCTGTCAATGTCACGTGGTTTTTTTGTTTACCCTTTTTTAAATACCTAAAAGAACAGACTATACTTCGAGGAGGCTTTTTGAGTACCTATGTTAATATAATTGAAACAATACACTCTATTTCCTAGTGGAATAACTAGCCCGTTGCGCCCGAGGTCGGTCTGTCCGTCTGCGAATGCTAGGCGCTGTGCTAGGTGTGATACTGCGAAGGTAAACGTGCCACAAACAAATTGTGTTTTAATTTAAACGAACTTAGATGTCAAATTCGATTTAGAATCAGTATACTTACGTGTAGGTGTATAAATTTGTAAGTTTGAACGCAATCACGCCAACAAGGTCTGTCAGTTTGGCGGGTCAATAATCAACATTTACAAACATGTTATATACCTACTTTTCTCAAACATGCTCGGAAAGAACCGTTTTCCGATTGAAACACAAGGACGGAAAGCGCCTATTTTACTCCTAGGAGTAACAAAACCATATAAAAACACTTTCCGTCCATGTCCATATTTATTTAAAAATGATCTCTATTGCCTGTAAAATCTAATTGTCCATGAAAAAAATCCCATGCACCCAATTAAATAAAAGATGGCGGCGCTGGGGCGGCTCTTACCCGGTTTTTTTCACATACAATCACCTCTAACTTGCGTAGGAGCTCTATTCCACTGGGTAAAAGCGTATCGCTTGTAACATGTTATAGTATTGTCAACGTTACGATGCCTTTTATGTACGTGCCAGTATAGGGATTCATGAAAGGAAGGAAGGGAGGCATTTGCCAAGCACTGCGATGGGACGTTACAGGCAGTTAGATAAAATAAAAAATGGCGACCAGGTTAAAGCCTTCGCCAGTGGTATCCCGACTTTTGACAAACTATATCATTTTACAAACTTTCATTTCGCAAAAACGTGTTTGTGCTTAAACCATTACATATTAAAAAGGTTACATAGTCTTATTAAATAAGTTAGGTTATGCTAGACTTTTGACCACAAAAAAATATAAAACAATGCGGCGGGAAGTATCTCTATGCGAAATGAAAGTTTGTAAAACGATAATGTATGTATGTAAACACTTTATTGTACAAAATAAAACCGAAAAAAAAAAAGGTACAATGAAGATACCAGAAAATAATGTACAAAGGCGAACTTATCATTAGTATCCTTATAGTTTGTCAAATGATGATTCGGTAAAACATTTGTGAACCTACGCCAGTTTTACCAAGTATTACAGATCCCAGCAAGTAGGTACACAATATCTCTCTTCTTCTTCGTCGCTTCCTCATGACTGAGGGTCGTGACCACTTGAGGCCATAATTTTGCGCACCAAAGCTCTCCACTCCACACGGTTTTCCGCTTTCCGGATTGACGCCTGTAGACTTTCCTGACAGACGTCTTTCACGGCATCGGTCCATCGGGTCGGCGATCTTCCGCGGCCCCTTTTTCCTTCCACATGGCCAACCACGATGAGCTTTTCCAAATTATCTGGCTCGCGCCTAGCCACGTGACCGAAGTACTGCAAGATCCGCTGAAGGCAGATGGTCGATAAGCGGCTCTTGATCTTCAATTCGGCCAGGATCGACGCATTAGTGCGACGTGCTGTCCAAGGGATTCCTAGCATTTTACGCCAGCACCACATTTCGAATGCGTCAATCCTGCTCCGAATACGTGCCTTCAGAGTCCAGGTTTCTGAAGCGTATAGAAATATAGAGAAGATCAGGGTTCTCATCAGCTTAGTTTTGGTTCCTCTGTTAATACCTCTGTTCCTCCAGATCTTCTCTAGGCGCCTCACTGCAGCCTTTGCAATCTGAGCTCTTCTAACAACCTCTTTTTCACAGTCACCGTCAGCGGCAACTAAAGATCCGAGATAGACAAATTTGTCCACGGTATCAAGGTCGGCTAGTTCTCCCGTTCGCTGCATTTTGGCCGCCCGATCCACAAACATGAGCTTTGTCTTGGACCGATTGATATGCAGGCCATACTCCACGCTCACTCTTTGGACCCTATGCAGAAGCTCAGCAAGTTCACTTTCACTAGCGCCTATAATGGTAGTATCATCTGCAAAGCGTAGATTATTAATGAGATGTCCTCCGATTCGTATGCCTCCATTCCAATCCTCCAGTACTCTTCTCATGATGTGTTCGCCTACAAGATTGAAAAGTTGTGGCGATAAAATACACCCTTGTCTAACTCCACGGTTGGTCTGAAACGGTTCCGATTCGGTGTCCTCTACCCTGATCTTAGAACTGCCGTCGAGGTACAGGTTCTGCACAAGGAAAATGAGATGATCTGGTATACCCATCTCTCTCATGACTTCAAACATTTTCATCCAGCTGATGCAGTCAAAGGCCTTTGCATAGTCAATGAAGCACAGGGCCATCGGCACGTTGAACTCTCTAGCCTTTTCGATGAGCTGCCTGATGTTCAGTATCTGCTCACGTGTACCTCTACCTCTGACAAAACCCGCCTGCTCCCTTGCAATCTGCCCGCCGATGAAATTTTCGAGCCTTTTATTGAGGATATGCAGAAAGACTTTGCTCGCATGGGATGTTAACGAGATGGTACGGTAGTTCTCGCACTTCTTTGTAGAGCCTTTCTTGTGCAGCGGTACCACCACTGACTCCATCCAGTCCTCGGGCCATTGACCGGTCCTCCAAACTTTTAGGCATACGAGATGAAGAACCTTTGTGCCTTCCGGACCCAACCACTTGAGCATTTGCGCGGATACTCTGTCTCCACCACAAGCTTTGTGTTTCAGCCGCAGCACTGCAGCTTCGACTTCATGTAGGAGGATATCCGGCTCCCTATCAGTGAAGTCCATCCGCTCCTCGATGAAGTCATTTTTCTCACTGTATAGCTGTTGGCAGTACTGGCGCCACCTCTCAAGCACAAGATGTTTATCCACCAGTGGTGCTCCTTGTTCATCTTCTATTGTCCAGCTCCTGGGTTTAAAATCCTTAGCAAGGAATTTCACCTTTGCGAACATGTCTTTGGTGTGTGCATGATTTGCCGCTTTTTCCATGTCTTGGCATACTTCGTCGATGGCGGCATTCTTATCCCTTCTGCACAACCTTTGAACTATGCCATGCAGTTCCCGATAGCGCTGCCTCTCCATCTCTGAGTTTAGGCCACCCTCCTTAAGAGCTCTTCTGTCCTCAATGAACGACCATGTGTCGCTCTTCATCCAGTCAGCCTTAGGACCCGACTCTCTAACTTTCGCCGCTACCTCCTTGGCCGTTTCCAGGGCGACAGTCTTCAGGGTCTCCCAAGAAGCGTGTGCCGAATCAAAAGGGTCCACTTCCAACTCCTTAAGGCGTAGTCGCGCAATTTTCCGGAACTCATCTTCGGTCTGCATTGGCAAGTTAATAGGTCTCTTCGACAATTTTATACGAGCAGCCTTTAGTCGGATTTTAATGGCAGCTGCCAGTAGTTGGTGATCACTACCACAGTCCGCTCCTGGTCGCGTTTTGGTGTAAGTGATAGACGACCTCCATCTCTTGCCAGTCATGATGTAGTCGATCTGGTTTCTATATTTACCATTCGGTGACGTCCAGGTGTACAGTCTTCGCGGATGCTGTTTGAACCACGTATTCATCACTGTCAAGTTGTTCTCCGCGCAGAAGTCTAGCAACATTTGTCCACGCTCATTCCGTTCGCCTAAACCATATCTGCCTACATTTTCTCTAAGGTGTTCGTCCGATAAAGTAGCTCCTATCTTTGCATTAAGATCACCTAGCAGAACTGTAATTTCTTTAGATGGTATGCCTTGATAAACTTGACTTAACGTGTTATAGAAGTCAGTAATCTCTTCCTCGCTAGACGCAGAAGTGGGTGCATACACTTGTATCAGATTTATCGGGTGAGGCCACGCTTCCAATTTCAGGCGTGCTATTCTGTCACTTATGGTATCATACCCCAAAATCGCATTTGCTACGTGTTTAGCAATTAGAAAACCGACTCCACTGAAACTGTTCTCATCGCTACCTGCATTTATCATAGTCATTCCTTTGCGAATCTTCGAATGTCCACATTGTTTGAGATGCGTTTCGCTTAAGCCCAGTATGTCCAGTTTGTAACGACCCATTTCTGCCTCCACTACCTCCAGTTTTCCCGCTTTGTTTAGTACACAATATATTTAGCTTTAATATAAAATTATGATAATCTCGTAACCCCGCCCACATCTGTCGTGACCAGATCCTAGAGATAACCGTAACCAGCCGTGCTGAGGTTGCCACACGACTGCAACGCATCGACATTGTCATTGACAAGCTTTGTGATTGACTAGTCATCTGTTCTAAGGTTACATTGTGCTTGAAATGAGGACCTTCTGTAGGGTCCGTCTGGATATTAACCTTTTTTTAGAGATGATTTATTCGCGAATAAATTATCCGCAAATGAATCATTCGACGAATGAATATTTTTTTTTTTTTATAAAAGCAGTAGGTATTCCAGTACAAAATAGTTATTCGTGGGCAATTCATTCAGCCAAAAAATTATTCGCGAATAAATCATTCAAATGATCTAGGTCTAACCTCGTGTTCCTGAGGAGGAACAAGGCAATTTAGTTTCAATATTTTTTTGATGAGTACAAAGTTCATTTTAATTCAATAGATATCACAGGACATTGTCACACAAATTGACCTAGGCCCAAACTAAGCTATTGGCTTGTACTATGGGTACTAGACAACGATAAACTTACATATATACAGAAATATACACTTAAATACATAGAAAACATCCAAGACTCAGGAACAAATACGCGTGCTGATCACACAAATATCTGCCCTTACCGGGATTTGAACCCAGGACCGCTAGCGTCGTAGGCAGGGTCACTGTCAACTTAGGCTAACGCGTCGTCATTTTGTTTAAATATTGAAAATTCCATTTAAGAGCAAAGGATGTACTTTATTCACTTGCCTCATGAGGATAAGGGGTTAGACGTTATCGAAATTTCAGCTTCAATATCCTCTTAGCCGCATTTTTAAAATGCTTATAGGTAAACCATCCTGTAGTCAGCCAGAGACCTGTAGTCGGCCTTACATGAGTGTGAAGAGTGGAAAATATATCTTTCATACTCCTCTCACTCATACAAAGAATAGACAGAGGCCGACTACAGGATTCTGGCTGACTACTGGGTGGTTTACCTACTATTACTATGCACTTAGCTGCCTTCTTCTGTGTTACTGATAAGCATGATAGTACAAGTAAACATTGAGCACAAATCATCGGGTGTGCCGCGGAATTAGCACGCAGCCAACAATGCCAGTTATATCATATTTCGCGCAATCATCATATCATCTAATAACTGTGCCAAGGCCGTGGCAGTGACCGCGGAGATTCAGTGTTTACCGTGAGGTGGCTGCGCATAGGCATCTTTATGCCGTGTGGAACATAGACCACCTGATGGTAAACGGGATCTGAGAAAATTAAAAGGGCCTTCTGCGACACAAACGGTAAAAACGGGACTCTATTACTAAGACTCAGCTGTCTGTCTGTCACCACACCAGGCGGTATCTCATGAGCCGTGATAGCTAGACAGTTGAAATTTTCACAGATGATGCATTTCTGTTGTAGCTATAACAGCAAATACTAAAAACAGAATAAAGTAATTTTTTAAGGGGGGGCCCATACAACAAACGTGATTTTTTTGCCGTTTTTTGCTCGATATTAATAACGGCAACAGATATATACTTGAAATATTCACAAAATATTTAGTTGTATGTTCACTTTAAGAGTAAATAATAAATTAAAATAAAGTAAATATTTATTTATTTTTTATTTCCCATATATTCGTATTTTTTTTGCAAATTTTGCTGGATTTTAATAACGGCTATAGGTACCTACACTAATATAATGTCTAATGGTGTATAGATGGTACGGAACCCATCGTACGCGAGTCCGACTCGCAGCGTCGATGGCGTGGTAGGCACGACAGTACACGACGCCTTTATAGGTTCTAGGCGTTCAAAGGGTTGAAGTTTTGCTATCTAGTCATTTTGCGATCCAGCCCTTGTGCTGATCAGGGGGGTTATCATGACATAACAATGCAGTTCTGTTTACGTTCAGAGAAAAGGACAGAGCTATATAACTGTCATAGCTCTGTCCTTTTCTCTGAGCGTAAACAGAACTGCATTGTTATGTCATGATAACCTCCCAGGGGGGTTATAATGACATAACAATGCAGTTCTGTTTACGCTCAGAGAAAGGGACAGAGCTATATAACTGTCATAGCTCTGTCCTTTTCTCTGAGCGTAAACAGAACTGCATTGTTATGTCATGATAACCTCCCAGGCCGTTTTGAAAATCGGATCATTATGATACCGTTCACTGATCCTAAAGAACGACTTAGGAGTTATTTCAACTCGATATTTTTACTGGCAGATCGCAAAAAAATTACTATCAATAGACATTAATGTAAAGATTAACTTCACGCGTCAACAATCAATTCGTTTCAATCAATTCAAGATCCATAAACTTTAATGTACTGTAGTACTGAGAAAGATCAAGTACTCGGCGTAGTAGATGCCATTGACTCCATAGCGAGTCTATTTATTAGTGAAACCAGGAATTTTGGCACTGTACAGGGTACTGCTAATGTGATACAACAATTTTAAGGCATATGCTATGGAAAGCGCTACGTTCGGAGTTTCTCTGAAGGATAGGATTCGTAACGAATACATCCGACAGAGAACAAAAGTTGTCGACATAGCTCAAACAATCAGCAAGCTGAAGTGGCAGTGGGCCATTTCTCGCAAAGAACCGACAACCGCTGGCGTAAACGTGTTCTTGAGTGGAGACCGTGAGGCAAACTTAGTGTAGGACACCCTCAGGCCAGATGGGATGACGATCTGCGAAAGACTGCAGGCAGATGCTGGACGCGGCAAGCTGAAGACAGGGCGCTGTGGCGCTCATTAGGGGAGGCCTATGTCCAGCAGTGCACTAATATAGGCTGATGATGATCTCAATTATAGATTATTTTAGTAAAAAAAAATTGTGTATCTGTGGTAATTACTTTTCAAAACCAAAAAAACTAATTCTGTCCACAATTGACGGAGTAATCGGTGAACATACATATAAAAATATACATACAATGGAACGTATAACCTCCTCCTTTGTTAAAGTAGGTTAAAAAGAAGGTACTTATTACTAAATAATGTAGATTATTACAGACTTATAATTAGGTACAGTCAAAGACACTTAACTGTACATTTACAAACGAACATAAACCTTATCGCAACGTATTAAAGTCTACGGGTGGTCAGTTAACAGTGTCTTCGTGTATACTAGGTACGGTTACTTATAACATTTGCAATATTGGTAATTCAAGGAAGTCATTTGAGCAATATGTCTGCTAGTACATTTCTGTTAAGAAAACCAGTTTAATTAAACAAAATCAAATCAAAAAAGTTCACATACATACTAAGTTAGGTCTGGGCACTACTTGGGTTTTTTCTGCAAATAAGCTCTTAAATGCCCCCTTGCAATCCTTCGCCTTTATTGTGCATCTGATAAAAAGTTGTCGCAAGTCCTTCTTATCATTTCTATTAATCCTACGGCCTACTAATATTTTACAATCTAATATATAAAATTCTCGTGTCACGGTGTACGTTATTGAACTCCTCCGAAACGGCTGGACCAATTTTAATAAAATTTTGTGTGTAGGGTAGGTCTGAGAATCGGCCAACATCTATTATTCATACCCCTAAGTGATGTAAAAAAAAAATGCAGCGGGCGAAGCCGCTGGCGGGTCGCTAGTAACTACATAAAAGACTAAGTCAATACAAAAATAATATTGATACAATACTATGTACGAGTATTATACCAATTAACTACAGTTACCTAAAAACAATGTATTGAGTATAAAATTTATAAACCGCGAGAATATTTTTTGTTATTGTGATGAGTATGGGTATTTGTTCCAGGTTTGATTATTGGATGTTTCCTGTGTTTATTTACATTGATATGTATGTTTATCCTTGTCTATCTACTACCCGTAGCATGTTGATAATTCTGTAACCACATTTTGTACAATCAGGCTAAGATATATTTGGGCGTTTTCCAAAAAAAGTGTACATCAATAAAGACAAAATTAAGAAAATTTAACTTTTTCCATTTCGTCACGAAAATTAACGTATCTAAATGTATGGCTAATTTTCGTGACGAAATGGAAAAAGTTTAATTTTCTTAACTTTGTCTTTAACGATGTACACTTCTTTTGAAAACGCCCGTTTACTAGTGTATTAGTGACATGTTGCAAGCCGATCGCCTAAATAGTACTACAAGCCTTTGTTCCCTTATTTGAATTGGTTGTACAACCTAGAGATTAGTTCAATTTGTGTGACACTGTCCTCTAATATTTATTTATTTAATACATACAACATGGAAGCTTGAACTTTAAGGCAACCTTCAAAAAGCCTAACAGGTAATATCCATGCGCGGGCGCCGATGGCAAAGGCGTTTATTAACACACTAGTCGCTGAGTTCTGAGAATGCCGACCGCAAGGACGCAGGTTCAACGAGGTTGGTGTCATTCAATATGACGCACTAATTTCAAGTTAATTATGAAGTTACGCGTAAATTACAACGGGAAACAAATCTAACAGAAAGGAAGCTTTCAAAACTCGACTGCATGTCTTGATTATATCGTCTATACTGGTGGCCACCCTTTATTGTTAGTTAATACATAGTACGTTAAAGCAATATCTAAGATGGCCGCTAACTGCAATGTTGTAATCGAAGCATTCTGGTTGGTAATCACTAGACATAGAAGTTTCTGTGGCAAAAACGTTAATTAACTAGGGACTTCCTTCCGATATTCAATTTATCGATATCGATTTCATAGTAGATAGGTATTCACCAGATAAAATAGAAATTAACTAATGCGGATCACTGCCCATCGATGTTATACCTAACTAATATTAATTTAAATAATTGATGGCCATACTATTTACACATTTTAAAATTTAATAAACATCAATTTTAATAAATCAATTTTTATCGGTGCCTTGTTTCTTTACAAAAACTTATTTTAACGCTATTCAATTAATTTCCATACAAAGTAAACTAAGCAAAGAGTGCCTTGCAACACAGGCCTACATAGGTAAATTGTATGATATACATACATACATACTATCACGCCTTCATTCCCAGAGTGGGGTAGGCAGAGCTACAGTAATACCAACAACTACAAAAAGAGTTGTTGGTAATTCTGTAACCACATTTTGCATAAACAGGCTAAGATGTTTACCAGTGTATTAGTGACAGGTTGCAAGCCCATCGCCTAACAGTACTAGAAGCCCTCATTCCCTTGTATGACATTGTGAATCATAATAGTAAGTTTCATGTTCATAATTATACCTACGTTATCTCATAGTGACTGTCATAAGAAAGTACAGTTTATCGATAAATTAATATCGTTCGGAAATCCCTAGGACAATTTTATTCGTGCCACGATAACTTATGTCTGTCTATAAATTTTAAATGTTTATCCCCTTACTCATACGTAAACGTGGAATAACCATGGAGTAGCTTATGCTATGCTTTGTCCTGATCTGTAATTGTGACATTTGCATCTGACAGAAAGTGACAAAGCTTGGAATAAGCTACCCCACGGTTATTCCATGTTTATAAGGGGCATTACTATGCACTTAGACACCTTCTTTAGTATTACGGCAGTTAAAGGGATTCGGGAGACCCATTGACATTTACATTCAAAGGACTACAATCACAAGACTCCAATTGTAGACCTGCAAATACGTTACCAACCTCAGATCATAGAATACGGCGGCGCGTCGCAGTTGTTAGCTCAATGTGGCAGTGGTGGTAGGACCCTGTGCAGGGTCCGTCCGGATCGCTACCACCATCTTATCCATTAACCACCCGCCAAGCAACAGTGTTCGCATTTTTGTGTTCCGGTGTGGGGATAAGACAACCGGTGAAATTACTAGCATAGAGGCATTCCATCGTAGACCTCAGGGTTGGCAACGCATTTGAGCTCTTAGGATTATAGTCTTGAGAATTAAAATGTCTATGGGTCTCAGATTCCACTTACCATCAGGTGGCCTGAGTGCTCGTGCATAAAAAAAAAAAAAAATGTTCATACTCTGCCGCTAGTTCACCCTCCGACGCATGTTGCGAGCTGATCACAGAGAATATTACGATTCTTCCCAAAATGACATGGACATGGTGCGCGTGTATTGTGCAATAGCTGCGTCGGTATACAAGTGAGCGAGTTTTAGATGTGTGCGTGCTTTGTCTTGTCAAATACTTATGCTTTGTGTGGGTTAGGGTTTCTCCAAACCTATTGAGGTGGAATCGGCGTTAGCTGATCAAAAAACTCTTTATGTCTACGCAATAACAGCGAAAAGACGTCGTTCGGCTCCGCCGTCGCCGGCTGACGTCAGCCGAGCCGATTCGACGTCTTTTCGCTCTTATTGCGTAGACATAAAGAGTTTTTGATCAGCTAACGCCGATTCCGCGTCGATGGGTTTGGGGAGACCCTTAGTGAACTTCCGACAGGCGTTCTAAATACAAATTGGCCGGCATGCCCGATCTAATTCATACATCTGTGTTACCAACCCTCAGGACTAAGGTTTTCGTTTATCCAGTCTCCATCGTGGTACCTAAACTATATCACGACCACTCCCAATCAAGCATGGCATGACTAAAATATTTAATCATCCAATTACACGCTTCAATGAGGAGCACAGAGTAACCCACCATAACAGAGCATTCTCTACTTTTTGCTCCGTTTTTTAATCGCTCTATATAAACCAGTAACCGTCACGAAGTTCAATTGCGAACAAACACACAGACGACCTTTATGGATATTGCTGAAATTATAATAATAGTGAAAAAAGAACGTTGAAGACAGCTCGGTTGATCGCTTTTGCATAAAAGGAAGGACGAGTTTGTGTATTTTATATGATTGGTTTTGTTCTGTCGGTCAGTTTAATATTTTATTCAGAGTGTGCAGTCGAATAAAAGAGGTTAGTCTGTGCTCATTAATAGATCTATATTGTAAGTGGAATATTTAACTATTCTTAGGTTATAAAATAGTTTATGTTGTCTATGCTAACCTTTACAAATTGAATATTTATAGGCCAGTCCAGGGAATCAGGTCAAAGTCAATCATACATTTACACCTTTACGGTCCTCGTAGCTTTCTAACCTGAATCAAACAGAAGGATGTTATAAGAGAAACGTATGTGCATATCTGTACATAGCATCGTAGCTCCTAAACGTATGAACCGATTTGGAAGTGTAAAACGGGAATCCTGTTACTAAGACTCCGCTGTCCATCCGTCCGTCTGCCTGCCCGTCTGTCACCAGGCTGTATCTCATGAACCGTGATAGTTAGATCCGGATGGATCGCTACCACCATCTTATCCATTAACCACCCGCCAAGCAACAGTGTTCGCATTGTTGTGTTCCGGTGTGGGGATAAGACAACCGGTGAAATTACTAGCATAGAGGCATTCCATCTTAGTCCTCAGAGTTGGCAACGCATTTGAGGTGTTAGGATTATGGTCTTGAGAATTCAAATGTCTATGGGTCTCAGATTCCACTTACCATCAGGTGGCCTGAGTGCTCCTGAGCCTTCTCCTTAACATAAAAAAAAGTTGTATTTTTTACAAATGATGTATTTCTGTTGTGACTTTAACAACAAATACTAAAAAACCGAATAAAATAAATATTTAAGGGGGCTCCCATACAACAGACATGTTTTTTTTAGCGGAACCCTACGTACGCGAGTCTGACTCGCACTTGGCCGGTTTTATAATTAACAGCTGGTTTATATGAATGGTTACTAACTCTATCTAGACAATCGGTTGGGCCGTTTAGGAAGTGTCAGCTCTGGAAGAGGGGTTATCATAATGTTAGGGATTTTTATATTTTTGATGGTTCTTGCACTGTAGCTCGGGTGTAGAAACCCATTAGAACTTTGTCTATTGCAATCCCTTTTGCTCTCGATGCTTGACTAATTTGCAAACAAGTGACAAGGCGATCCGAAGTTCGAATTACGGATTTTAAAGCACAGCCGTATGGACCAATTAGCTAACGTTCCTATACACTTGTGAAAGTTGCCGCGTTAATTGTGCCGTAAATATTATTAGTTTTCAATATTTCATTATTAATTATTAACTATAGATTTTTGATCAATTACGTAAAATTAAAATAGGTTGTTTGTTACGTAACGTCAGGCCTTTTTAGGGTTCCGTAGTCCAACTAGGAACCCTTATAGTTTTGTCATGTCGATCCGTCCGTCCGTTCGCAGTCTAGCGCAGATACTCTTGGTACTAGAAAGCTGTAATTTGGCATGAATACGCATATTAGTCACGCCAACAAAATGGTACAATAAAATGTAAAAAAAAAAATTTTTAGGGTACCTCCCCTACACGTAACATGGGGATGAATTTTTTTTTCTCGTTTATCCTATCCTAACTGAGGACACAAATTCATGGCAGGCGGTGTAAACTAATTCGTTTAGAACTCAAAACTAAACAACTACAAGAAACAATTAAATTATTAAAATTTTGAAATTAAAGCTATTTAAGTATATATAGACTTAATATAAATACATACAGTAAATAATTTAATAAATACATATAATTATACATCTATATAATATATACATTCATCCCACAAAAAAGAACGTTTCAACAGTTACCTACTCCTAAAGTTACAATTAAGTAATTAGTTAATTATTATTAGTTAGTTATAAAGCATTGTAACAACATTGCAAATATTTTATAAACCTATCAGCATAGATTTACATAGAATAGCAATTAGAGTCAACTTGTTTTTAATAATGAATTGGCAAGTCACGACACTTGGACAAAAAGGTATTTTACGATAAAGTAACGAACGCGGAAGGATATTAATAGTCTAATTGCCATGGTGTCGGGGTCTTGGCTGCTCAGGCGTGACAATAAACTTACAGACTTGCTCAGGTTCAAGGGCTTTAACAGGAAGTACAGGATTAGGGTTCCGCACCAAACATTGAAAAACTTAACCTTTCTTTATAAATGAGTTTTACTTTTATACGTTTTATAAGGTATAAGGTAACGACACCAGGGGGGTGATTCTCTCAACACAGCGCTGCGTCGATCTCAAAAGCGAAGTTTTATCCGGCAAGTTTAAGAAGTCCCGTCGGAGCGTACAAAACATATTTAGCGCGGGCCTTCTCAATTAGGCAGCAGGCCGGTGAGTCGAATTCAGTGTCGTATACAGCTGCCGCAGCTGCCACTGCAGTGACACTAAACACAAAACAACGTAAAAAGAAAAACAAAATGGTATATCATAAAATTTAAACAAAAAAAAAATATGTAAAAAAAAACGATTGTCTGTGGGAGGTCAAGTCAAAGTATATATAAGGGTAGACTTGACCTAAGAATCTGTTAAACAGAATATAAGGTCAAGTCAACCCTTATACTTTGACTTGACCTCCCATAGACAAAGGTTTTTTTTTTATATTTTTACATATTTTTATTTTTTTAAGAGAGACAGATCTCCCACATACTTACATTCGAAATGGTTCATGGCCAGCAAATCCCCAATATACACAATATTACAATTAATTAATTATTACAGGGCCTCTATTCAACTGCGTTATAACGATATCGTGTTTGACGTGTTTTAGAATCGTTTATGTCACAGTCGCCATTATTGTAAATGACATAAGAGTTATGAAAACGTTGACAATACGGAAACAGGTCAAAAACGGTATCTTCTACAAGGTAATAACGATATCGTTTTTGACCCGTTTCCGTATTGTCAACGTTTTGATAACTCTTATGTCATTTAAACGTGATTCGATTCTTAAACGTGTCAAACAAGATATCGTTTTAACGCACCTGAATAGAGGCCCAGGTCAAATACGATATCGTTATTACCGTGTAGAATCCCAGCCCAGTACCTATAACCAATTGCCATTAAGTATCCCGGCATGAGACAGCAGTCCCTCTACTCCAATTATAGGATGTCCTTGTCTGTCGCTGCCACACAATAGCGACACGCAACAAAAAGAGGTTAATTATGTCATTGTATTATTTGGGTCATTGTTGTTATAACCTAAACACACTTTATTAACCATTCTTACTTATATTATGTTATATATAAGATTCTACTTAGTACTTATTGATGCAAGAGCGGAAAATGACAGGTCCGCCCGCACGTATGTCTAACGACGTTTTTAGGGTTCATAGTCAAACTAGGAACCCTTACAGTTTCGCCATGTCCGTCCGTCCGCAGCCTAGCGCAAAGATTCTTAGTACTAGAAAGCTGTAATTTGACATGAATATGCATATTAGTCACGCCAACAAAGTGGTACAATAAAATGTAAAAAAACATTATTTTTAGGGTACCTCCCCTACACGTCGCGTGGGGATATATTTTGTAAAAAAATACATCCCCACGTGACCTACGCGATACCCCGTAGTGTGGGGCATCGTTGGATAGGCTTTTCAAAAATATTATGAGTTTGTAAAACAATTTTTCGATTAAAGAATTCATTTAGGAAATATTAAGCTGTAAAGCGCTAATTTGTATTAGACTCATAAAAGCAAAAGTTCGAAAAAACTAATTTACCGCGCTATATTCAGCTACAAAAAGTACCCACTGTATTAAATTAATTATAAACAGCTGAAACAGCTGTATTCTGTTTAAAGGAAGAAACTGAAGGCAAGAAAAGTTTTACCACAGATTAGATATACCAGAGATTATATATTTACAGTCAATTTTTAGGCAGTATGATCTCACATAAGTTTCCTTGAGGGTTATACTCGTAAGTTGAAAGTGTATTTGTCTCTGTGTATCGTTTAGTGTAGTTTTTTTTTAACAAAACCTAGTTTATTCGGGATGCTTCTTAGCTAGGTTTCATAAGAATCGGTTGGACCATCTAAGACATATCAGCTGTGAAGTGGTCGCCATTATACTGGGGTTTTTATCTGTAGTCAAGAGCAATGAAAACTGGTCACTAAGTACAGAATTTCAGAATAGAAAGTGACCCGTTTTCATTGCTTCTGAGTATTTAATAGTTATACATACATAACATCACGCTTCCATTCCCAGAGTGGAGTAGGCAGAGCTACAGAAATACCAACAACTCTAAAAAGGCTTGTTCATAATTCTGTAACCACATTTTGCACAATCAGGCCAAGAAGTTTACTAGTGTATTAGTGACAAGTTGCAAGCCCATCGCCTAACGGTACTACAAGCCCTTATTCCCTTAGTCGCCTCTTACGACATCCACGGGAAGACATGGAGTGGCACTATTCTAACCCGGCATCCACACCCTATTAATAAGCCTACGCTGTCTGTCCGTCCTTCTCAACTCTAAAGAGCTGTATCTTTTGAACCGTAATGGATAGCGAGATGTTTTTTTTCGGACTATGCGTTTAGCGCGGATTTACTAACAAAAAAAAGTGAAATAATCGGGTCTTCATACAAAAAACGATTTTTCCAACGACTTTTTATTTTGGTAGTATGATGAAAACGGTAAGACATACAAGGGTTAAATTTGGTATGATTGTACTCGTATTACAAACTCTGAAGTAGAACAAACAATCCTAAAATATGGTCAAGCGTGAATCTCGCGCTGATTCGACTCAAAATCGAATGTGCGGTGGTACGGAACCCTCGGTGGGCGAGTCCGACACGCACTTCACCGTTCTTTTAGTGCTTACATCTCCATTATAATTATAAGTAGCAAGCTTTAGTTAATTGCTATTCTAAGCTATACTTACTCATTAGTACAGACATTAAGTATACTCAATTAAATGTTTAATTAATAGTACCTACCCGTTTAAACACGGTTAAGCATAATAGGGGTAATTTAGAGTCATCAAGAGGGCACTCCCGGAAAATGGATATTCCTGTAACTTTTTTATGGCAAGAAAAAGGCACACGAGCACTCACCTGAGTCCCTCCCTCCTCCTATTTCACCATACCGACAATGAAAGGTGTCAGGTGACTTTTCAGTGTACATGACGCTGTTTATATGAAAACCCAATGAAGATCAGCGTGTTAACTATGCAATGTATACTGAATTGTCACCTGTCGCCTGATGGTAAGTAGGTATGGGATCTGAGACAAATAGACATTCACATCTCAAGACTGCAAGCCTGAGATCTCAAATACGTTGCCAACCCTAAGGACTAAGATGGAATGCCTCTATGCTAGTAATTTCACCGGTTGTCTTATCCCCACACTGGAACACAACAATGAGAACACTGCTGATTGACCGTAGGTTGATGGATAAGATGGTGGATGGTGGTAGCGATCCGGATGGTTTACTAGGCTCGTGGTCGTGACACGGTTTGTGCATTTTAACACGCCAAAATTGCGATAGGAATAAAAGCATTATTCCTATACCTTTTTAACCAGTTTTATATGGTTTAACAATTAATCAAAAAAACAGCTACAGTGGGAATATGTGTGTCGGTCGGGTTCCATATCGGGTGTATTTTCATTTTTATCTTACATACATACATAACGTCACGCCTTCATTCCCAGAGTGGGGTAGGCAGAGCTATTATAGAAATACCATTAACTCTAAAACAGACTAGTTGATAATTCTGTAACCACATTTTGCACAATCAGGCTAAGATTACCAGTGTATTAGTGACAGGTTGCAAGTCCATCGCCTAACAGTACTACAAGCCTTTATTCCCTTAGTCGCCTCTTACGACATCCACGGGAAGACATGGAGTGGCACTATTCTAACCCGGAAATCCCGGATTTTTATCTTATTTAATTTGATTTTAATCATTTGTAGTAATAGCGGCAATAACACACTGATATTTTCAATTGTCTACCTATTATGGTTCGTGAGATACAGTCCGCTGAGAAACAGACGAACGGACAGCTTAGTAACCGGGTCCCGTTGACACCCGCTTTTGACGTAGAGACCTCGTCGTGTTATACTCATTATGTTAGCTTTACATTTGTAATGATTGTATTTGTTCTCCTTTTAATAATGATTGTTTATTACGTTATTAAGTACTTGCAATATAACTTACTTTTAAGAGGCCGTACACGAAATTTTGCCGATTTCGCTGATTTTCGTGATTATACAGACGTGATTTTACTGTTCTGTGTACTTCTACAAATTTTAATGCGCAACATGAAAGATAATTTCGATTTTCAACGAATGTATGAAATACTTTTTTGTTTTTATTATTTAATTTTGATTAATCGACCTGAGACCGGCGAATTTTCACGAATATTTTTGACGTCTTAAAGGCATGAAAAAATAGCAATAGATTGCTGTAAAAGTTGTCTAAAAAATGTATGAATTACTTTTTACGACCTTCATATTTAGAACTTGGTAAAATTTTATAGAAAATGAACAAAAAATAGTTTTAAATTTCGGCTTCTTAAAACACTCGTTCATAAAATTAAAAGAACAGTAATAAACTTCAGTTCAAAATCAATTAATTACCTTAAAAACACACCCAAAAATTAAAAATTAAATAGCAATGTTTTAAAATAACCTAAATCCCGAATTTAAATTCTCGACAAAGATTCGTAACTCATTTATTCGATCATAACTGAAATGATATATCATGATGTGCATTAAAACTTATAGAAAAGCAGTATTTAAACTGTAAAATCACGAAAATAAGCAAAACTGGCAAAATTTCGTATACGGCCTCTTAAGTACTATTGTACTTTATGATATGATTGAAAAAAATTACCTTCTGCTGAAGTTTGTTGCGGCGCTTCTTCTCCGCAATGATGGTCTTCTCCGAAGCGCTAGTAGGTTCACCGCATATTACCGACGTGTAAAAGAACCCTATTGTGGCCTATTTACTGAATAAACAGGTTGAATTTTTTGAATCATGACAAAATCAACATGATTTTGCGATGTAGAATACAACCCAAGTCGTAAGCAATAAACTTTGTAGCAGGTCTAGTACAGTGATGGGCAAAATATAATCGACTAACGATTAACGATTAAAAATGGCGATTGATTAATCTTAGTCGTAAGAGTTTCGATTAATTAAGTCACGATTAAATTAATCGCCGATTAATTAGCAGCGACTAAATTGTTAATCAATTAATTAATTAGATTAATTTTCTCTCGATTAATATTACGAATAAATCGTTTCTTTTGTCAATCTAAGTTTCAAGTTACGTTGACAGATTGCTACAGCTTAACAGCTTACATCTGTATAACATCATTTAGAACATATTGATTTTTTGTACCGTGCGTGTTTCAATTTTTTATCGAGATTTAATCGTGAAATTTAGTCGATTAAAATGTCGATTAATTAATCGTTCTTTGTGTACTCCGTCAATTAATTTAATCACTATATATTGTTTAATCGATTAATTAGTTGATTAAAAAGTTAATCGGTTAATGCCCATCTCTGGTCTAGTATAACAATGAGCCAATAAACATGTTTGCGGCGGCTGTGGTTATTGCGCACGCGATCTTTTGTCTATTGCTTAATGGGACACTATAAGTACCATTTAGTTTCATTCTTAGTGGTTGTAACACTGTGCAGGGTCAAGTCGTATATCTACTACCATCTTGCCGCAGCAGTGCTCGCTTAGGCCGCTCCCTGACTTGACGGTATGCTTGCAGCAAAACATGGAATCGGCAAGGGTTTCTAGGCAACCAATGGCATCTACCAATCAATGCGCAGCGTTTCCAGCGTTGCAAGCATACCGACAAGTCAGGAAGCGGCTTTAGTGTTCCTGTGTCGCTGAAATGACTAGCATAAGGCATTCCATCTTAAGTCCTTTTCTTACAAAGATTGCAGTCTTGAGACTAAAAAAAACTATAGTTTTAGTCCACTTACCATAAGTTTGCTTGTGTTATGTAGATAAGTTTTGCAGCAGGGCCGAAGGACTAAAGAATCTGAATATAAAATAAAATAAATACGCTGCCGGCCTATTAATTGTCGCGTTTATCGACTTGGATAAAACTTCTGTCACGTTCTGACCAGTGAGTAAGTACGAGAGTGACGGATGCTTTATCCACCACGACAAAGGCGGTGGTGGCGGTGGTGTCCAGACCCTGTGGTCTGGACGGCTAGCGACTCGTTTGTCGCTCGTACCTCCCTTTCTAACTAATTTGTAACGATAGAGAAGCACTAAGCAACGCGCAAGAAAATTCTAGTTAATTAGCTAAGCTTACCAACATGACCATCCCACATTAAGTACCACGGTCAACGTAATAACTCCTCGTTTGTTCCAGCTTCACAATGTTCCACGGAGGCATCTGGACGAAGCTTCGTCCGTATTACAAGTGGTACGTGCTGGGGCTGGTCTCCGTGGGCTACATCCTGGGAGAGCTGGGACACTACCTGATTGGTGAGTTCATCCCCACTTATTACTGTATTCACTTAAGTCTGTTGCTGATATAAGTAATATGTCAATGTGTCTCCGGTTTTACCCTTATAGTTTCGGAATGGCCGTCCGTCCGTCTGTCCGCAGCCTAGCGCAGAGACTCTTAGAACTAGAAAGCTGTAATTTGGCATGAATATACATATTAGTCATGCCAACAAAGTGGTAGAATAAAATGTCGATTTTTTTTTTTTACTTTACCCCTCCTTACATAAAACGTGGGGATAGTCTATCCCATAGTGTGGGGTGTCGTTGGATAGATCTTTCAAAAATATTGCGGGATGGTGGAGACAATTTTTGATTAAGGGATTCGTGTATAAAATATTAAGCATTTTTTGTTAGAGTCAAGTGAAACTACAGCCAAAACTACAATTATACTAAAAATCTGAAAAAAAACTTAAATGAAAGAGCATATAACGAGTTTTAAAGGAAAACTATCTCGACTTCTGTCTCGGAAAACTGTCTACTTAGACATCATTCGTTCTTGAGATACAGGCGATTAAAGTTTTTATACCTATTAAAATCATCTAAGACGGCACCAATTGACTTTAAATAGAAAATTAGTTATTACTTGTTGTTTTTTATGTTCGTAGTACTTAACGGCTTCGGAAACTGAGCATGGTCCGACATGCTCTTGCACGGTTTTTTTTATGTTTGTTCCCCGATTACTTACACAAAGACCGCTGGATCTATTTGAATATTTATTTTTTGGTTGGTTACACTTTTTTATTAACGCGTTAGCCTAGTTGGTAGTGACCCTGCGTACGAAGCTAGCGGTCCTAGGTTCGATTTCCGGTAAGGGCAAACATTTGTGTGATGAGCACGAGTATTTGTTCCTGCGTCGTGGATGTTTTCTATGTATTTAAGTATATATTTCTCTATATAAGTAAGTTTATCGTTGTCTAGTACCCCCAGTACATGCCTAGAGCTTAGTTTGGGACTAGGTCAACAACTATTAAATTATTTATTATATATGCTGTATTTTATTGATGTTTTTTTTGTAATAAATCGAACTAGAGTTAAGTTAACATTAAGAATTTGATTAAACCAACTACTTCGACAAAAAAAATCAACATACAATATATACAGAGTAATTTTTTAATAGGTGAACAAATTTTTATATTTGCTTCGCTATTGTTAATCAATAACACATGTTGTGTTATTTTTACTTTAGCTTAAAAAATATTAGAGATATTGCCGATTCAATGATTCCACTAACTTAACGATATGGACTCTCTAATGCAGGGGTGCGAGGAGAGGGGAGTTCTCGCCGGCACTATAAACAACCAGCGATCAACTATTAATTCCGTGTCTCTTTTATTCACACAGGATCTATATCTTTTCTTCGTTTCTTGAGCGAGTAAAATAGTCGATAGCTTATCGCTTCCTCGCCAGCGGTGGGACGAGCGTATAGTTTAAAAACCAAACGAATAGAAACGCTAGTTAGCGAACGCATCTTGGCTATACTGCCTTGTTAACACAAATGGCAGTACCATAGATAAAACTCCTGTAGCAAATGCAACCTTATTACAAACAGTAAAGGATTGGATCTGCTTTGGCTACTGAAATGGAGATACTGCTTATTGGCTTAGAAGGGCAGTATAGGCTCGGTACCTTACTCATTTATGGAAACGTCTCCAGCGTTCCCCTTCACTGCATCCCTCGTCAACAATGACTAACGAACATTTAATACCGAAACTTTTTGCTACAGTTAATGATTGCCAAAATACCTCAGGTTAATCATTATCGCAAAAAGCTTTTTGTTAATTACGAGTTCGAGGGCGTTCAATGCCAGGGTCGAGCAAAAAGTAGGTAACACGCGTCGTTATGCGTGATTGATAGTACTAGCTACTGTAATTGACGTAATAGATTGGCACGACTATATGTATAGTCGAGACATAAGCGGCTATTTCACATGTAAACACGTGCATACATACATAACATCACGCCTTTATTCCCAAAAACCGGTAGACAGAGTTACAGACATACCAAAATCTCTGAAAAAACATATTTATATTTCTGTAACCACATTTTGAACAATCAGGCCAAGAAGTTTACTAGGGCCCTAGCCAAGATGCAAACGCTCCTAACGTTTTTCTTTTCTATCGCTCAAAATGTATGGGATGACATTCTCGTGCGTTTCGATAAACCACGTGGTCGACTGTCATCCCATACATTTTGAGCGAAAGAAAAGAAAAACGTTAGGCGCGTTTGCATCTTGGCTAGGGCCCCTGTGGTGTATTAGTGACAGGTTGCAAACCCATCGCCTAATAGTACTACAAGCCCTTATTTCCTTAGTCGCCTCACATGTTCATAAATAAATATAAAACGCCTATTATCTTTATTTTTTGATCTTAAACCTAACAAAATAACATTAAAATTACTTATTACAAAATTAAAAAGGTACGTTTCCAATCCATTGTTAGTTTATTTTTTACGGATCAGATTGTTAATATTTTAGCAATGGCTGCTAGTTTTGGTTCTTTAATTATTAAAAAAAAAAAATATTTTAATGAACAGGTATCACTTTGATTGGCTTACAATATAGGGATCGGACAATCGGAAGTCAATTTCCCTAACGTTCGCGTAGTCTCGATAAAAGTTAATGCCTTTTTATAATAAACTAGCTGTTGCCCGCGACTTCATCCGCATAGAATTCCTTACCGCTATTCAACAACAAACAAGCAAACACACTTTCGCATTTATAATGTTAGTATGGTCTGGATTTAATTCTTATTTACAATACTTTTATTGCAGACAAATGATCCATATTTTTATATGTTTTCGGTAAACTTGGCAGAAACCATTAACAATTTTTAACATGCTTTTATCAGATCTGTACGTATCTAAGTTATTTAAGAAGTAAATGAGGAATCACATTAACATTGATAAAAACCACATACTGAAAAAAACGTTAGATCAGTAAATACCCAGTGCAACTAATTCGTCGATCGATTTAGTTAATAAAACATTCAGTCCGCTTCCTTCACGCAACAGCTGCGGAACTTTATGTTAACAAGCTCCCGGTTATCCGATCTTTAAATAAAGTTCGCACAGCGGGGAGTGCCTCGCGTCGTACAGTCGAACTCATAAGTATCTGTACGTTTTAGTACTTTGTCGCAATAACTTATTAGACTGAGAGCGGTTCGAATTTAATATATCAATAGCTGCGACATGGTACTAAAATGTTCAGCTACTTATGAGTTCGACCGTAAATAGGGTTGCCAACCGTACTATCTTATATTATATATAAAATTCTCGTGTCCAATGTTCGTTCTCATACTCCTTCGAAACGGCTCGACCGATTCTTATGAAATTTTGTGTGCATATCGGGTAGGTCTGAGAATCAGCCAACATCTATTTTCATACCTCTAAGTGATATATAATAAAAATAAAATGGTGGGTCTCTACTATTATGTAGTATTGTACTATATTTTTACTCTTAGCACATATACTGTTAAAGAAATACTTATTACGCAAAAAAACTATATTTCAAGTGTTCCTACGAAGTGCTCCAATTTTCCCAGGTTTCAATTCAATTTTATTAAATCGCAACACTGCCCTGTCAATAATGCCACCTTTCAACAATCACACCTTGCGCCAATTGCATTGCGCCTTTACACAGCGGGCTTCTGAAACGTTTTATTGTTTATCCTTTATTGTAATTACTCACTAAACTGACTTCGTGGTTGGAGTCGAGAAAAAGCTTGATGCTAAGCCAAGAGTAGCCTTATGACAAGGGAGTTGTTCACAGAACGCTAGTAAATATAAGTTAAAACTAGGCATAGTATTGACCTATATTAAGGCTTATTTCATAAAGTACTATTTTTTTACAGTGTATATATGACGTTTTTTTTGGAAAATATTATATCTTCCCAAAAAAAAGTTGGCAACCCTAACCGTACATCCCTCATACCGAAACGTACAGTAAATGTACTTGTCGATTTTCTCTTCACTTAAACAATTTAGGGATTTGATCATTTCACTTATTTTTAGGGAAATTACTGTATACATATCTTAGCCTGATTGTGCAATTGGTTACAGAATTATGAAAAAGTCTTTTTAGAGTTGTTGGTATTTCTGTAGCTCTGCCTATATAGGCTTAGATTGGATAGATTTTCGTTTTATCCCAGTTGATTTATCCTACGGTCTGGCAGTGATGCCTAAGGGACTCTATCACGTGGTTCAGTTTGTGCGGGTCTTCCGATAGCAGTACTATATCATTCGCAAATCTAAGGTGTGATAGGTAAGAGTGGGGTCACTCTGGGAATGAAGGCGTGATGCTATGGAAAATATTAGGTTTGATCATTTTGGCAAAATTATACCTATCTCTCAAATGGTCGTAAATCAACTTTACTTTGTACCTCGTTGCCATGGTGACGAAAAAATATGATTTTAAAGTATATAAATCCACCAAACATCGGGTTTTATGGCAATTACAAGCCAATTTTAATGGATTTTATTTCAAGCATAGGTATTTAGTAGTGTATATTAAACCATTGTTATAAGAAGCTCGGTGTTTCGGTGTCGGGATAAGACAACCGGTGAAATTACGAGCATAAAGGCATTCCATCTTAGTCCTCAGGGTTGGCAACACAGTCTTGAGTCTTGAGAATTCAAATGTCTATGGGTCTCAGATGATGCTACTTACCATTAGGTGGCTTGAGTGCTCGTGTGCCTTCTCTTTCACATAAAAAAAAAGCTGATCCTCCCAAATATACTTATTACATTCAACCCACCGTACCTAATTGTAACATTTAATAACCCAATGTTTATCATGATTGATCGTAGTTTATATTTGCGTGTTAACTTAATTTATTTCAACCTTTTTTTTATTAAAAAAATATGATGATTTCAAATATGGAAGGGCCTGTGAGTTACATAACTGGTTTTCGTGTGTCAAAAAAAAACGTATCCGCATGCCTACACTAGACCATTAAGTACTAACGAACTCGACCCACATCCCACATCATACTCAAGTACAAAATATACGCCGGTAACATTTGTTTTCTATCGACTCGAAACGTATGGAGTTGACATAGCGGTCAACGCGATCTATCGTCACGTCAATCCTAATTAACGTTGTCGATTTTCTACAATGGCTGTCTAGCGTTGTACGTGGGCGTTTTCCAAAAAAAGTGCACATCGTTAAAGACAAAATTAAGAAAATTTTACTTTTTCCATTTCGTCACGAAAATTAGGCATACATTTAGATACCAAGTTTCAACAGTATAGTTCTTATAGTTTCGGAAAAAAGTGACTGTGACATACGGACGGACAGACAGACAGACATGACGAATCTATAAGGGTTCCGTTTTTTGCCATTTGGCTACGGAACCCTAAAAAGAGAGCCAACCAAAAGAGATTTTCTCTTAATTAAAATTAAATGATTACAATAGTCATGCATGATATTAGTCATATCAACCAAAGCCGATAGTAACAGCAGCAAGATCTTTGGTGATTCAATTAACATCTTAGTTGATGTGTCTAGCGTCTTGGTAGGCTCGTCTGGAATCAAGCCTAATCACAATCTTGTTAGAAGTGACCGAGTTATTTTTCAGTGCATCTTGTGATTATAGTCTTGAAAATTGAAATGTTTATGGCTCTCAGATTCCACTGACCATCAGGTAGCCTGAGAGCTCGACTCCACTTGCCATAAAAAGACAAAATCAAAAAATACGATTGCTAGTTAAATTTTGTTAGATGCCACATACATACATACTTAACGTCACGGCTTTATTCCGAGAGTGGGGTAGGCAGAGCAACAGACCAACAACTCTAAACTTGTTGATAATTCTGTAACCACATTTTGCATAGTCAGGCTAAGATGTTTACCAGTGTATTAGTGACAGGTTGCAAGCCCATCGCCCAACAGTACTACAAGCCTTTATTCCCTTAGTCGCCTCTCACGACATCCACGGGAAGACATGGAGTGGCACTATTCTAACCCGACAACCACACGGGGAAAAAAGGGTTGTCGGGGTTGTTAGGAGCCAAGTAATAAAAAACTATTTATTTTTGCTCCTCCCTAAATTCCACGATGTCGACCGTCGAATCACGTCTGAACCATTGTTTCAGGCACGACGTCGAAAGTGACGGCCGACGACCTGCACTACGGCGACCAGTCGTGCATGCTCAACACGACTCACACCCATCTGACGTACGCGCAGCTCCCCGTCGTCTGCGAGAAGGTCAACTCCAGCGAGATGTAAGTCACCCGTGCCGTGCGTACCTATTATTTATTCTGTGCTGGAATTCCACTGCGACGAACGCTACGCACGCACACCGCATACGCCTCACACGTGAGCCAGGCCATTAGCTTAGACAATATTTTTACAAAATATAATTTACGAAAATTTTGTCTTTGATATTTGCTTGACTTTCGAGTTTTTTGGAACCAAAAGACATCAACGGGTGGGCAAAACGTCGTTAAACATTTACGGCAGAGGTTCTATATTGACCACATAGGTTAACTTACAACTTCAACCTTAGTACCGTAGTTTAGGGTTCAAATCTGTTTACGAATCAAATCTGAATATACCTACGCGAAAAGTTACTTTCTCTGAAATTAATTCCCAACATGTAAATAACTTGGATATGTATTACATTCCATGGTAAACTATCTTGATTGGTGCGGCCTGGCAAAAGGGTTAAAAACGAATCGCATAAATTCCATAAATTATAGTACATTTTGATGTAAGTGCGGAAGGTATGTCATTTTACACGGGTGTAAAGACTCTGGGCGTGCAACAAACGACGCGATATAAAAAAAACAATTAAGGATTCAAAAATGGAAAGGTAAAATACACTAGTGCGAAAAATCCAACTTTCTGCACTATTCACAGCTACAAAAAGTACCACTTACCCAAAAATATCTTTCACCACAGCACCTCAAAAATAAAGGTGGTCGTGGTGCGGCGTGCGGGCGGCTGGCGATGTCGTTTTATATAGGTACCATGTTGTTTTCTTACCGTAAGGTTATATTTTCTCGCTGCTAAGGTGATAAATTGTATGTGCAACACTAGACCAAAGTTATTTGCATCTCATGTCTTTGAATCCTTCGCTTGCTCGGGATTCAAAATCAACACTCGCAGCAAAAACCAATTAGGCTCTCTTGTTGCACAAATAACTATTTCAATAAAAACAGGATTTAGATTTCTAGGTCTTAGCCAATTTTGCTAGGCGTGTCACTGACGTCATATCGTGCGTGTGCCGATGCAGAAGTACCTACTCGTACAATCGAAGACACTGTTAACTGTACATTTACAATCGAACATAAGCCTTATCGCAACGTATTAAAGCCAGTCAACACTATCTTCGTTGATCCATACATTTTGACACAGATTATAAGGGTATGTTTAAAGACATTTTAATACAAAGCGAATTTATACCCACGTGCGCGTACGCAGCAGTGGAATTCCAAGATAAACGTGAGTTTAACCCGGTGACTGTAAAACCGGTTTTATTCAATACGCGGACATTAATGACAGCTTAGGTTTATTATTATTACACAGCTGTTTATAAGCTGTCATAGTATACTTACCTATATTCTAATTAGAGATATTGTTTTCATTGCACTATTGGCATTACTGCAATAGGTATATATATTGTTTTTAAATTTTAGATATCGGTATATTACCTCAAATCTCAATACAAACGACACATTGACGACACGTTTGGCCTAGTTGGGAGTGACCCTGCCTCCGAAGCCAGCGGTCCCGGGTTCAAATCCCGATAAGGGCAGATATTTGTGTGATCAGCACGAGTATTTTTTCCTGAGTCTTGGATGTTTTCTATGTATTTAAGTATGTTTATCGTTGTCTAGTACCCATAGTACAAGCCTAGAGCTTAGTTTGGGACTAGGTCAATTTGTGTGACATTGTCCCGTGTTTTTAACAAGACGGTAAATTAAGATGGTATTCAAGTGTAAACCAATTAATATATAACATACATACATAAATAACATCACGCCTTCTTTCCTAGAGGGGGGTAGGCAGAGCTACAGAATTACGAACAAGTCTAAAGTAAAATGTTTATAATTCTGTAATCACATTTTGCACAATCAGGCTAAGATGTTACTAGTGTATTAGTGACAGGTTGCAAGCCCATCGCCTAACAGTACCTACTACAAGCCATTACTCCCTTCGTCGCCACTTACGACATCCACGGGAAGGCATGGAGAGGCCCTATTCTAACCCGGCAACCACACTATTTATTAAGTACATACATACACATACATAACATCACGCCTTCATTCCCAGAGTGGGGTAGGCAGAGCTACAGAAATACCTACAACTCTAAAGACTTACTGATATTTCTGTAACCACATTTTGCACTAACAGGCTAAGATGTTTACTAGTGTATTAGTGACAGGTTGCAAGCCCATCGCCTAATAGTACTACAAGCCCTTATTCCCTTAGTCGCCTCTTACGACATCCACGGGAAGACATGGAGTGGGTATTTATTAAGTAAACCTATATTTTTTATTATTTCATTATTATAGCACAATTTTTCAAACAAAAATACTAACTCATGCAAATAAAGAATAAGAATAAATTTATTAAAATAAAATTAACGGTTTACACAAAAGGTATAATATCCAGTGGACCCCAAACTAGGCTGAGCCTGTATCTTGGGACCCTGTGAGTCGATTTACGTTTTACAGAGGAACCACTTAAAATAAGCAAATAAAATAAAAATGGTGGTTACCGGGTTAGAATAGTGCCACTCCATGTCTTCCCATGGATGTCGTAAGAGGCGACTAAGGGAATAAGGGCTTGTAGTACTGTTAGGCGATGGGCTTGCAACCTGTCACTAATACACTAGTAAATTTCTTGTCCTTAATGTGCAAAATGTGGTTACATAGTTATCAACAAGTCTTTTTAGAGTTGTTGATATTTCTATAGCTCTGCCTACCCCACTCTGGGAATGAAGGCGTGATGTTATGTATGTATGGAATAAAAATAAAGGTAAACAATTCACAGTTCATAAGGTACTAAATAGCAGCCCAATGGAACCCTATCCCACCATAGAAGTGTGTCACAGTGACGTTATGATTCAAGAAACTCGTAAGAATTGTCATTTAAATTGTTTTCTAATGTCACTGTGACACCGTTCTATGGTGGATCAGGGTTCTATTGAGCTGATTGTATACATCGATTTTTAATAGGTTTAAATATTTTCCATGAGTAAGGTTTAACGCACGAGTATAATAAAGTTAATGAGCGTTGAATATCAAACAGTTATTTATTTAAATTAAACCACACAAACGTGTTAAGTGACTGTTGTAATATATGCGTTCTGCAATATAATTGGAGCTAACAAAAAAACTAACCAATAAGGAAGCACAAAAACTATTTCAGGTTTAATATAATACTTAAACAAGTGCTCCTTTTTCCTGCTCCAGTTGTATTGCCTTTTACAGTTTTTAGAGTTAAACATTTTCAGCAAAAAAAAAATGTCAAGCCCCACTTATATTATTAACGCGTTTTTTATCAATCTGTTTGTTTTGTTGCACGGTTAAATCGATAAAGGTAGTGGTAGTGGCCCACGGAATTTCGACGGTTAACCGCCGATCCCTCCTATCTCAATATATTAACTATCTCAATATAGTAGACACAAAAATCTTAACTACTTTAACTTAACTTTAAGTTCGATCAGGTATTGCCAGGATAGAAAAAACACCACAGAAATACTTAATTTAAAATAGGAGATATTTCTATTGTGTGCGTTAGATGGTATTTGTCATGACTTGCGAAAAAAAGTTGTTCGCCCAAAAATGTCAGTTATGAGGTTAACCGTCGATTTGCTGAATTTTTCCATACTGGGAATTGAACCCAGGGCCGCAAGCTTCGTAGTTAGGATCCCTAACTAAGCTAAACGCATCATCAAAATCTTGCTTTCCCAATAAGCTTATCGATGGGTAAGTAACTAAGTACTAAGTACTGAACGAAAGTAATTCTAGTTTTCACTCCTGTTACTTCGCTGCTGTCGGGTTATTTTTGGACACTTTCGTGGGCTTATTAGAGAAATAATTCCATTGATATCAAACGCGAAGACATGCGCAAAGACATTCGTTCGGAAAAAGAGTATTTCCTCTTGAGGAATAAACAGAAGCACATGGGGTTAATCCACGCGCTTCTATAAAGTTCCTGAACGAAACTGAAAACATGAGTTCAACACAATACGATGTCACTGGAATTGTTCACTATAGTCTGTACTTTTAGGTATTTAAAAAAGTGTAAACAAAAAAACCACGTGACATTGACAGATGACAGTTTGTCAGCCAATAGGAGCAGAACACTGATACGTCAAAGCTCGACCAAACAGCTTGGATTGGTTGATGAGCAGAGCCACGTGGTTTGGTTCGTTTACACTTTTTTAAATACCTAAAAGTACAGACTTTAGGTAGGTACCACCTCATAAACACATAATAGGGCCGTTTTCAAAAAAAATGTACATCATTAAGGACAAAAAATAAAAAACTTTAACTTTTCCATTTCGTCACGAAAATTAGCCATACGTAAATTTTCGTGACGAAACGGAAAAAGTTAAATTTTCTTAATTATGTCCTTAACGATGTACACTCTTTTTGAAAATGCCCAATAGCTAACGTGTGCTTAAATTAGGATGTTTTTTCTTTAATTAATGGCTTTCACTCCTTGTTCATTTAACAAGGTGTATTTCGCTAATGTTGAGTTTAAAAACTTTAAGACAATCATCATGAACCCATCAAAAAAATAAGTCCGTGGATGTCACACGCGAGCACAATAAAATTGTTCGTTTAGAGTACCCATTTACTCTGTTGGATTAAACAGAAGCACATGGGGTTAGCTCCAAGCTTAGCTGTCAAATCATGTGACATTTGAATTTGACAGAAAGTGGCAAATAATACATTATACTCGAACATTAACATCACTCTTTCATTCTCAGAGTGGGGTAGGCAGCTACAAAAATACCAACAACTCTAAAACTTGTTGATAATTCTCCACACTTTGCACAATCAGGCTATGATGTTTACCAAAATTTTACAAAGAATACTGTAACTAAAATATATTTATTATACATTTATGATTAAGGGGGTACATCTATACTGCCCTGCTATCACAAATGGCAGTATCTCAGACAAAACTCCTGTAGAAAATGCAACCTTATTGCCAATAAGATAGCGTGTTCATATTCTGCGTGTATTCTTGGCTTGAAACTGCGTCCCAACGAGCCATTAGCACTTTAGATTGATCAATGAGACACCGCACTGCGACGCTAATTAAAAGGTTACATGTTATGTTATGACACAAAAAGATCTTTAGATTACGTTATATTAAGGCCATTGTAATAGACGCAATGGCATTTTATTTATGACTCTGCAGTGTCATCGGTGCCTCTGTTCGAATTAAAAACGTTCCTTTTATTCCGAATTCAAATGTTTCTCAAAAATTACACGAGTGTTATTTTCTACTAGGGGTTCGATTTTCGAATCTCAGTGATGGTAAATAAGTAATTTAAAGATTGATTTATGCCGTGATTTTGTTTATGAGTGTGATTTTATCATAAAGGCGTAATGAAATAATATAAAACCCAAAAGGCCCGCTCATAGACTAAATTGCTGCATAATTTGTTTTTAAGTTAGTCGTTTGACATCGGTTTGATTCAAAAATCGAACGCCTGTTTGGTTTTTTAACTCCTGGGCAGTTTATCAAACACTTGTAACTTGTATTACAAGCGGAAGTCTCTTTCCAGCAATATGTATTAAAAAGAGACTTCCATTTGTATTATAATTTCAATCTTTTGATAAACGGGCCCCTAGCATACTACAGGGGTCTTGTAGGGTTAACTTGTGTGTCTGTGTGTCTAATTGTAACATCGTAGCTCCGAAACGGATGGACCGATTTAGACGCGTTTTTTTTAAAGAAAGCTATTTCAATCGGAATGGTTCTCAGCTAAGTTTCATGAAAATTGGTTCTGCCGTTTAACAGATATCATCTCTCGAAGACGCGATCGCCATTATATAATAAATAAATAAATAAATAAATAAATATCAGAGGACAATGTCACACAAATTGACCTAGTCCCAAACTAAGCTTTAGGCTTGTACTATGGATACTAGACAACGATAAACATACTTAAATAGAGGAATACATACTTAAATATATATAGAAAACATCCAAGACTCAGGAACAAATATTCGCGCTCATCACACAAATATCTGCCCTTACCGGGATTTGAACCCATATCAATGCTTTCTATATTTTGTTGTTATATCATTACTTCCAGGGTCGCAGTGGATATAGCATCCGTCAACCTCGCACTTAGATATTGATATTAAAGTGATAGATGTTTTAGCCACGTTTATCCACACCGATTAACACGACCATAGTAGATCAAGCTACACATTTTATACTGGTATGTCTGCTTCCTTGTTCTCCTGTAGAGGCTGAACGACAAAACATGTCGCTAGCTTTAACTTTTAAAGTGTCACTAGGTACCTATTAATATAAAAAGATTCCGACGAACTGAGAACTTCTCCTTTTTTGAAGTCGGTTAAAAAATCAAAGAGACAGATCACAAATATTAACATCAGCACTTCTGCACTAATATTATAAAGAGGAAAGTTTTGTATGTTTGTAAGGAATAAACTCAAAAACTAATGGACTTATTTTGAAAATTATTTCACCGTTAGAATGCTTCATTAGCACAGAATAACATAGACTAGGTATGTCTTATTTTTGTACGCGGATGGAGTCGCGGGCCACAGCTAGTAATACATAGACAGAAATGCCAAAACATGCAGTATGACATAAAACGCTTGCTTTTTAGGGTTCCATAGTCAAATTAGGAACCCTTATAGTTTCGCCACGTCCGTCCGTTCGTCCGCAGCCTAGCTCAGAGACAGTACAAGAAAGCAGTAATCCCATCAAAAACATAAATGTAAAATGGAAGCCAAGTTCAATATTAAGAATATCCGATGCGCGGTTGTCGACTTCGCCGACAAAAAAATTGAGATCTAGATGGGTGCCAAGTTCCGTAGATAATCCTGATATTATATGTATTTATTAAGAATATACAACATTCAAAAATAAATTAAAAACACATTTTCCTATTTTTTCTGCTACAGCAATGTTTGCTATTTAAAAAGTATAACTTCTTAGAACACCAATTATTTACACAAAGCAGATAACTTAGGATAAACTGCAGCTCAAAATTTGACTCGGCTAGTTTTTACCAGCAAGCCAATTGTTTGGAAGAGTATGATATGACCACACAATATAAATACAGTAACTTGCGTACCCTATAACTTATTGATTAGCCAAATGCAAGATACCTTGTACGTGAAAACTAGCCAAGTCCAATTTTGAGCTGCAGTTTATCCTAAGTTATCTGCTTTGTGTAAATAATTGGTGTTCTCAGAAGTTATACTTTTTAAATAGCAAACATTGCTGTAGCAGAAAAAATAGGAAAATGTGTTTTTAATTTATTTTTGAATGTTGTATATTCTTAATAAATACATATAATATCAGGATTATCTACGGAACTTGGCACCCATCTAGATCTCAATTTTTTTGTCGGCGAAGTCGACAACCGCGCATCGGATATTCTTAATATTGAACTTGGCTTCCATTTTACATTTATGTTTTTGATGGGATATCATTATTTTTTGTCAAATAACGCGCGCGCGCGTTGTACGCGTTTGAGTGATCTATAAGTGTACCTAAAATATTTGAAGAGTTCCCTCGATTTCTCCCGGACTCCATCATCAGATTTGGACCTGATGATGATGAAACCACTCCGGAAGTATACCCTTTCAAACAAAAGAATAATTTTCCAAATCGGTTAGTAAATAACGGAGTTCTGAAGTAACAAGCATAAATAATAATAATAATAATAAAACTTAAAAATCAATGTTTTCAGACTCTTTTATTTGTATACACACAAATACCCACTTGGATGCCAGGTTTCACCTTTCTAGGTCACCTGGAAGTGGGTTAGGTTTTTGATTACTAGTCAGTCAGTGAGTCAGTCAGTGGAATAAATGCCCATTTTCGGACGTTAATATCTCAATAACCGCTTAACCTATATTTATGAAATTTGGGGTTCTAGTTGATCTAAAAGGTCTTATTACACATATCAAATGTCAAGTTTCTATGTTAAATGGATTTGGAGTTATTGAGGGGTCAAAAGTGGCTCCAAACGGTTCGTGTAAATAACACACGGCTGCTGCTCGCCAGTTCCTTTTGGCGTGAACTTGGCTGGACACGCTGCCGCGTGTCTAGATTCGGCATGAATATACAAATTAGTTAGGCCAACAAAGTGGAAGAATGAATTTAAAAAAAAAAAATAGTGTGCCTGACACGTAACCTGGGGTTTTTTTTTTCGTTCTCCCTATATTATGTGGGTTCTCGTTGAATAGGGCTTTTAAAAATATTACGGATTTGGAGAAACAATTTTTCGATTAAGGAATCCGTTTGGGAAATATTAAGCTTTAAAGTGCAAACTTTTATTAGACACAAGTTCTAAAGATCGGAAAAAAAACTTAAATGAAAGTGCATACCTATAACGAATTCAAAAGAAAAAGTATCACGACTAAGTAGACATCATTGGTTCTTGAGATACAGGCGATTAAAGTGTTTTTATACCTACCTACTAAAATCATCTAAGACGTCACCAAATGACTTTAAATAGAAAGTTAGTTATTTAGGTAGGTACTTGTTGATTTTTATGTTTGTAGCACTTAACGGCTTCGGAACCCTACACTGAGCATGATCCGACATGCTCTTGCCCGGTTTTTTTAACGTTTTTGTTAATTATTTATTCTACTAAGGTACCTAGTATAATCTAATGATCCATTTTAGTTTATTGAACTACTAACAACGCTACTCCTTAGTTACTAATTAATGTTTAACTACGCGACATTCAAATTTGCCCTCGAATACTGAAGGTCGGCGAGTAACACTTCATTTCAAGGTCGCATACGATGCAATAGGTCAATGTCAAACCTATAAAGTTGCGTGCGGTCATCTATCAATGACATAGGTAATGTGGGAATAGGAAACACGTGGGTTATCTTTAAATGCTTTCATTTATTACATATATCACTCACGTGTTTCCCATTCCGTATGTCATGCAATAAGCAATGCATGCACGTTATGCATGTTATGTAATGTAAAGCCTGACAAGATTCTATTTGGCCCTATTTCAATACAAGTTTATATTAAAATAGGGCCAAATTGAAACTTGTCAGGCTATAATATTATAAGGTTTTACTCATTAGAACTAAATCTATGGTAGTACATACATACCTCGTTGCTTAAATACTAAAGTGCCCCAAATCAAAAACAAATACAATTTGATTTAAAACTTTAAGTAAATAGCGTTCCGAATTTAAATGCAACAAAGACGCATTTTTATTTGGGGCACTTTAGTATTTAAGCGACGACCTAACATCACGCCTTCATTCCCAGAGTGGGGTAGGCAGAGCTTCAGAATACCAACCACTTGCTTAAACTGTTTTTGCTGCGTTTTTTCCCTTCCTAACGCACAATATATTGTCGCATTAATTTATAACATACGAATTAAAATAAGTAGTTTGTCTAGACGGAGACCGATTATTGACGGTCCTAGGTAGGCTAATGCAGAGCACTGAACTTCTTTAGGACTTATTCGGAAACATTTTTTTAACCCATGACAATCCGAAGTACCTAGATTCATACTCGCGCATATCAACGTTGGCAGCGGATTTTAAACGAGTTAGAGAAAGAACAAGACAAACAATTAGTAGGTACCCATTATAAGTAGTAAGTTTCTTTTATTTCATGTCGTTGTAACGCTTTGGTAGTATTACAGGGCTGGGTTTCCGTATTGTCAACGTTTTCATAACTCTTATGTCATTTACAATAATGGCGACTGTGACATAAACGATTCTAAAATACATCAAACACGATATCGTTCTAACGCACCTGAATAGAGGCCCTGTTATGTTGCAAGCTATTTTGATATAAATATCGTATCTCTGTCTGTATGTTAAGCTTTCAGTACTGCACCGCTGAGTCGGTTAAAGTTATGGTGGCTAAATAAACCTCTAGGAAGGACATAGGTTGCTTTTATAGGCGATAAACGACTTCTATGCGGACGGAGTCGTTTATCGGGGTTTCCCGTAGGAACTATCCAATTTTCCGAGATAAAAAGTAGCCTATGTCCTTTTCCAGGATCTAACCTACATGTGGGCTAAGTTTCATCCCGATCCGCTCAGTAGTCGCAGCGTGTTTGAGTAATAAACATCCCTCCATCCAGACTTTCACATTTATAATATTACACACATACATAACATCACGCCTTCATTCCCAGAGTAGGGTAGACAGAGCCACAGAAACACCAGCAACACTAAAAAGACTTGTTTATAATTCTGTAACCACATTTTGCACAATCAGGCTAAGAAGGTTACTAGTGCCTTAGTGCCAGGTTGCAAGCCCATCGCCTAACAGTACTACAAGCCCTTATTCCCTTAGTCGCCTCTTACGACATCCACGGGAAGACATGGAGTGACACTATTCTAACCCGGCAACCACACGGGGGAACTGAACAAATTATATCTATAATCTATCTATTTATCTATATCTATTTATATACCTTATAATATTACATACATAACATCACGCCTTTATTCCCAGAGTGGGGTAGGCAGAGCTTCAGAATACCAACCACTCTAAACTTGTTGATAATTCTGTAACCACATATCTTAGCCTGATTTTGCCATATGTGGTTACAGAATTATAAACAAGTCTTTTTAGTGTTGCTGGTGTTTCTGTGGCTCTGTCTACCCTACTCTGGGAATGAAGGCGTGATGTTATGTATGTATGTAATATTATAAATGTGAAAGTCTGGATGGAGGGATGTTTGTTACTCAAACACGCTGCGACTACTGAGCGGATCGGGATGAAACTTAGCCCACATGTAGGTTAGATCCTGGAAAAGGACATAGGCTACTTTTTATCTCGGAAAATTGGATAGTTCCTACGGAAAACCCCGATAAACGACTCCGTCCGCATAGAAGTCGTTTATCGCCTATAAAAGCAACCTATGTCCTTCCTAGAGGTTTATTTAGCCACCATAACTTTAACCGACTAAGCGGTGCAGTACTGAAAGCTTAATATACAGACAGAGATACGATATTTATATCAAAATAGCTTGCAACATAACAGGGCCTCTATTCAGGTGCGTTAGAACGATATCGTGTTTGATGTATTTTAGAATCGTTTATGTCACAGTCACCATTATTGTACCTAAATGACATAAGAGTTATGAAAACGTTGACAATACGGAAACCCAGCCCTGTAATACTACCAAAGCGTTACAACGACATGAAATAAAATAAACTTACTACTTATAATGGGTACCTACTAATTGTTTGTCTTGTTCTTTCTCTAACTCGTTTAAAATCCGCTGCCAACGTTGATATGCGCGAGTATGAATCTAGGTACTTCGGATTGTCATGGGTTAAAAAAATGTTTCCGAATAAGTCCTAAAGAAGTTCAGTGCTCTGCATTAGCCTACCTAGGACCGTCAATAATCGGTCTCCGTCTAGACAAACTACAAGATAATCTGTACAACACGTTTATTCAACACAATACCATTACTTATTTTAATTCGTAAGTAATAAATTAATGCGACAATATATTGTGCGTTAGGAAGGGAAAAAACGCAGCAAAAACAGTTTAAGATAAAGTGACAGCAAGGACAAACTGACACAGCTATACTGTCTTAATCCGGTTTCCTGGACGGAATAAACTAGGAAATAAACAGGGGCTCTGTTCCATGTAGTAAAACAATATTGCTTTTGACGTAGGGTGTGTATAATTTCAGCGAAACACCTTTCATCGCATGTTTCATTTCATTGAACGTTATTTTCTGCCGAAACCATAATTTTTTCAGGGTATCATAAACATCTAATATAATACCCTGAAAACATTATGGTTTCAGCAGAAAATAGCGTTCGATGAAATGAAATTCGATGAAATGATACATTTGATGAAGTGAAATTCAATGAAGTGATGATTTAACTTTGACGTGTTGTGTTATTGGTTTTATCGAATTGTTTTAACTTGGCCGCCATAACCGTAAGTAAAGAAGAACTATCGTAAGGTTGACAATATGATAACAATATTAGTATTATATAGCAATATTTTATTACCGTTTAGAATAGAGTCCCAGGGGGTGATTCTCTCAACACAGCGCTGCGTAGAACGCAAAAGTTAACGTTTATCCGGCAAGTTTAAGTAGTCGCGTCAGAGCGTACGCAGCACATTTTAGCGTGTGCCTTCTCAATTAGGCAGCAGAGCTCGGTCGCCCAGCGGAGCTTTACGTTCACCTTTGCGTTCGGTGCAGCGCTGTGTTAGAGAATCACCCCCCAGGGGGCTTAAGATGGTCGTGTTTAACGACGTAGATAAACGTGGGTAAAGCTTCCGTCACTCTCGCACTGACATACTGGTCAGAAAGTGACAGATGTGTTATCCACGTTTATCCACGTCGTTAAACACGACCATCTTAGGCCCCCAGGGCTAGGGGTCGCGTTTATCGCGGTGGATAAAGTATCCGTTACTCTCGCATTGTGCATGTCAGAAAGTGACAAATGTGTTATCCACGTTTATCCACCTCGTTAAACACGACCATCATCTTAGGCCCCCAGGCTTAGGGGTCGCGTTTATCGCGGTGGATAAAGCATCCGTTACTCTCGCATTGTGCTTGACAGAAAGTGACAGATGTTTTATCCACATTTAGTCACGCGATAAACACGGCCATAATAAACCCCCTCCTGCTATACTAACAGCGGTTAACGGCCACGAACGGGATGGATAAAACAAAACTAAAATAATTTTCATTTATTTATTAACTCGTGAAAGTTAAAAGAGGATAGTAGAGGTGGTAGGACCCTGTGCAGGGTCCGTCCGGATCGTTACCACCATCTTATCCATTAACCACCCGCCAAGCAACAGTGTTCGCATTGTTGTGTTCCGGTGTGGGGATAAGACACCCGGTGAAATTACTAGCATAGAGGCATTCCATCTTAGTCCTCAGGGTTGGCAACGCATTTGAGGTCTTAGGATTATAGTTAGTCTTAGGAATTCAAATGTCTATGGGTCTCAGATTCCACTTACCATCAGGTGGCATTTTCTTTGGACTATCTAATGATTATTTCGGTGGCGATAATGTTTTAAGCTATTGCATAGCTTCTATCGCGGGCCTTGAGCGCGGGGACCGAATCCAGAAATTCCGTAACGAAAAAACCTCACGCTCCCCACTCCGACGGGCAAGGAGGTGTGGCTTGAAGGCCGTGCATCGTCTAACGTCGTTTCAGTTCGGCAGTCTTCGACACGGCGTTGTGTGCGATAAGACGTATTGTACGACTCTGTAGTAGAGAGAATAATAGAGAGATCTCTCTCCAGGCGGGTGTTATGCCTGGGGACCGAAGTCCGTTTTGGATGAAGTTGGAAGTGGTATATAACTCAACCGACTGAAGAAACTTCGTTAGCGCGATGTAGCGCACTGTCAGATTTAGTTGCGTTGTCTGACGCTGGTGGCGCTAGCGAGTTGTTTGTTACAAGTTGTCACTAGATGTCGCTAGGTCGCCACAACTCTACGAAACTCGCACGAATCGAGACGAGCTGCTCCGAAATCGGACGAATACATAAGCAGCTGTTTATGAGAAAGTATATAGGTGTATAGGTATTTATGTAATAATAAAAATATTTTAAACAATATTAACTTTTTTTATTTATTTAATAATAGAAAAAATTGTTTTCTTATCGGTCACCACGCTCAAAAAGTGTAACTTGAATTAATATCAAAGAAAAAGAAATACTGCATGAATAAAATAAATAAATAAAATTATAATTGCATAAGTTGATACAAAATGCTATGCAATAGCTTTACCGCGGCAGTCCCCGAGTGCCACACGTCTTTATGGTGGTTTTTCAGAATATACTGTGACAGAGTTGCCGTTTCCAGAGGAGACTAAATTTTGTATTACCACTCTGTCACGCGATTCTATGAAAAACAAACTTATAAAAAAAAACACTGGATAGAGAAAGTGAAAGACTATTTAGTACTAATAGATGAATAAATGTTTGGACGTATATTCAAACACTAAAACATTAATAATCAATACTCTAACTGATAACGTATGGTAAAATGAGGACTGGCAATTATCGGTAAAAAAGAAGAATGACCCAACTATCAAATTCTGGGTATTTTTTGTGAAATTCTTTAATTTTGCAATAAACACATGCTTCCGATTTTCGTGTAACACGTATATGGCTAAAAATGTTCAAAAGTACCTCGACTATCACCAGTCTAAAGCTTTGCGCCTTGCAACAAAACATTCTGTATAATACTAGCGACATCGATCCGCCTTCGCTTCGCTTTTAACGTTTTATTCTGTCACACACGTACCTAAATTTATAAACCAGACTGTATTTTACATATAATGAAAACCACTTCAAAATCCGTTGCATATTTTAGACAAGAGGACGTTAGCGGTCAAATAGACAAACCCGGATAGCGGCTTTGTTTCACTGCATTTAGAAATAATTACGGTGATTGTACACTTAAAATGACTATTAAAAAAATATACCACTTTAACAAAATACATACATACATACATAACATCACGCCTTCATTCCCAGAGTGGGGTAGGCAGAGCTACAGAAATACCAACAACTCTAAAGACATGTTAATAATAACAAAAAAATAACAAAAACAAAAACAACAAAACAAAAACAAAATAATTCTATGCAATTTCCATTTCTATTGAAAATTTAATAAAATAAGTCTACGCGGATTACGTCAGTAGCCTTCGCTTAAATATAAACCTTCGGATAAACTGCTGAACCATTTTAGATGAAATTTAATATAAAAACACTTTGAGTCCCAGGGAACGACTTAAGGGGACTTTTTATGCCGAAAATATTGATGGTTCCTGAGGAAATAGCGATAAACGACCTCTACGCGGACGGAGTCGCGGGGAACAACTAGTTTAACATAAAAACCTGTGAAAATTTATCGGATGGTAAAAACCGCATAAAAAATTCGTTCAGTGATTTGGAAGGAGGGGCGGATATAAAGACAGACAGACGCGGAGATTGTCTTTGTTATATACTATTTAAAGAAATATAATAAATGTCTATGGCAAAATCTTAAACAAATACAGAGGCGGAGGTACATTCACAAAATTAACATGCTGATCTTTGAACCTTGTCGTTGTGAATGTCTGTGTAATTTTCTTGCTTGTAATCTGATGTTCAGTTTGAAGTTTATTATGAGATAGTCTTGATAGAAGGATTCCGAAACCATCAGGGAAAGAAAATGGAAGGTCGAAAATGTCCGAATTTTGATTTAGATAATCCAATGAAAGATTAAGGCATTGGTAAATTCGCTCCTAATTAAACCTTTAGATAATAAAGTTAAGGAAAGCCCCTTATTGCATGTAGTTGTAACACATGTAACCCCCCCCCCCCCCTATTGAAGTCTGCTAAAATAAAATAAATAAATATAAATATTTGAGTACAATCTCACACCAATTAGCCTAGTAAATAACTAAGCTCTAGGCTTGTACTACAGGTACTAGACAACGATATAATATAATACTTATATAGATATATAAATACATAGAAAACCTTTAAGACTCAGGAAGTAATACTCGCACTCATCACACAAATATTTGCCCATACCGGGAATCGAACCCTGTTTTTGCTGACTCAACCGTTTGGAAATTACAATAGCAAATACTGATGATGCGACTCAGCGTTTCCAATCTGTATGGGCACACGGCACCTCATTAGTAATTCATAATTACACAGACATTTTAATTGTTTACCTAGAACCTGTTCAGTTACTAAGCTGCCGTTGACGAACAATGCTGCCCTCCTTAGAAAAAAGGGCGTATGGTTCACAGGACCGCGTTTGTATTTGTGACCTTATTTTGTAAAGTATCGGGTTAAATTTGCATTGACTTTCAGAATCAGAATAATCTTTATTCAAGTAGGTTTACAAATAATAAACTCTTTTGAAACGTCATAGTAGCGACTTAGCCTAAATTGACTGCAGGTTCAAATCGCGACCGATCAGAGAAGAACCTGTAAGAAACTCTGTCGGATGTCTTTTTTTTCGACGTTCGCAACCTTTTGTCGTAAGGACTAAACATTTTATTACAAGCAATTCAGTCCCAAGCATTGTTATCATTAATATAGTCTTTAATACTATAATATGCTTTAGAAATTAGTTTACGCTTAACGTAACTCTTAAATTTATTTACTGATAGTTCAGTAACATTACTTGGGAGCTTATTATAGAACCTAATACAATTACCCATAAAAGAGTTTTTTATTTTTCGATTTGCAAAGAACAACAACTGTCTAAACCGAGTAATAAATGTATCTGAAAATAATTATTAAATTACACACTATAAGTGGTGTTAGTAATGGTAGGACCTTGTGTAGGGTTCGTCCAGATCGCTACCACCATCTAATCCTTTAACCCACCGCCAAGCAGGACTGTTTGCATTGTTGTTCCGGTGTGGGGATAAGACAACCGGTAAAATTACTAGCATTGTGGCCATCCATCTGAGTCCTTAAGGTTGGCAGCGCCTTTGGAGTCAATCAAATGTCTATGGTCTCAGGTCCCACTTACCATCAGGCAGAATTCACCTTTTTTGTGGTTAGTTCCTCAGCTAACCGTTTAGTAGATTAATAGTAATAGTGTAATGGAAATTATATCAAAGGTGAAAGCCTTCTTGGCCGACCGCACTGTACTCTTCTCTGATGTTCCTTCTGGTCCCCAGATGCCTATCGCTGATGCTGAACGGCACGCGCTACTGCGAGTGGGGCTACAGCGGGCTGGGCATCGACTACCAGGTGCTGGCGGGGCCGGCCTTTATGGCGGTCTTCACCGTCGTCGGAGTCATCCTGGGTGTCGCTGCTGACAGGTAATTCTAAGTCCTAGATTCGTCAATAATCAGCTTTCAATCCACCAGCGGCCATAAAGAACTATTTCCACCATACGGCTCGCTTCGCATCGGATCAGAAAGGATACGAACGGATGCGGCGACAGCCGATCGCGTCTATTAACATTATTACATACATACATACATAACGTCACGCCTTCATTCCCAGAGTGGGGTAGGCAGAGCTACAGAAATACCATCAACTTTAAACTTGTTGATAATTCTGTAACCACATTTTGCACAGTCAGGCTAAGATGTTTACCAGTATATTAGTGACAGGTTGCAAGCCCATCGCCTAACAGTACTACAAGCCTTTGTTCCCTTACGGCCGAATCCTATATTCAAACCGCGGACAGATAGCCTTACTTTGGATTAAAATTTGAAACATTTTGTATGGGCAAATATCAAATTTTAACCCGAAGTAAGCCTTATCTATCCGCAGTTTGAATATAGGGTTCGGCCGTTAGTCGCCTCTCACGACATCCACGGGAAGACAAGGAGTGGCACTATTATAACCCGGCAACCACACGGGGGAAACATAACTATTGCCTATTTATTACGGAGCCGAGGCGTCGCAGCATACTTTCGGCTACGATCGCGTGTCGCGGAAGACGACCGCGGTCTAGCTGTTCTAAGTGTCTTGGTAATGTAGACTTTAAACACTGTGAACATGACTTAACATAATTTAAAGATTGTAAAATCCGTTCCGATCCCATGCGATGCGGGCCTTGGTGGAAATCGTCCTTAACAAGGATAAGTTAGGCCCCGTTCCCACTTTGTCGTGACAACAGATAGTGCGGTTAGCTGGTAAAACACGATTTAATTGTCGATCAAGACTTTTCACGTCGACGACGGACGGAGCAAGGTCAGTCGTTAATGATAAATAAAACGTCACGATAACACGTGATGACAGATAGTCCAGAAAAAGTAATGGAAACAGCTAGACACGACAGGCTTTCAACGATAAACGACACAGACACGACAGACAGTCGGGATACAGGAACAGGCCAGGAACGAGAGTCCTCCAATTGCTAGATTAATGTTTCGACATATAGGAACACGGCCTTAGAGTTCTTAGGCGCGCCGCTAAGTCCGCTAAAAGCGACTACAGCCGTCTCCATCCTGCCGTCGACGCGTCAGCGACATCTCAGCATCGAAGATCTGTGGAAAATGCGTCGCTAAGAGCCTTTAGCGAACTTAGCGGCGCGCCTAAGAACTCTGAGGCCGTGTTCCTATTAAACGCCGAACTCGGAGACATTTTACTTTTAAGGCCACTTCCTGACTTGTCGGTATGCTTGAAGTAAAACACGGAATCGGCAAGGGTTGCTAGGCAACCAGTGGCATCTACCAATCAATGCGCAGCGTTTACGCCGCCTGTACGTTTTACTGCACGCATACCGACAAGTCAGGAAGCGGTCTAAGTCAATTAATTCGTTCCTTCATCATTTCATCAAGCTTGTGAAAAAATCGCCACTAAGGAATGACTTCATCATCATTCACTCTGAGTGCGGTCATAAATCTGGATTTGTCTGGTGTCATAAGAAAGGTATGCACTGAAAGCTAATATGGCTGAGGCTACGTCATAGTGCTTGAAGGTCGTCAGGTTCCGAATTGTCCATTGTCGTGGGTCATGTAAGGAGGTTAATAGAGAGATTTCTCCAGGCGGGTGTTACGTCTGGGGACGAAGCCCGTTGAAATGAATTTGGAAGTTATACGTCGGACTAGGGAAACTGCGCGATGCAGCGCATTTAGTTGCGCTGTCTGACGCCGATGTCGCTAGTGTACGCATTCCATAACACGCTTCTTTCATCTTCAATGTCCCTTAAACTAACAATACAATGAAACTTCCCCTCAGGTTCAACCGAGCTCGCATCCTCGCTTACTGCACCCTGGTCTTCGTGGTCGCTATCATCCTGATGGGAGCAGTAGAGGAATACTGGCACCTGGTGGTCCTTCGAATGATCATGGCTGCCGGCGAGTCAGGCTGCAACCCGCTAGCTACAGGCATCCTGACTGACCTGTTCCCTGAACACCAAAGGGCACTGGTGCTATCTGTCTTCAACTGGGGGATCTATGGAGGCTACGGTATTGCTTTCCCTGTCGGGCGGTATATACCAGAGTTGAATGCGTGGGGATTGGTAAGTCGTATTTTTATTATTACTATTGATTGATTGTCTCATAAAACTCCTTTACTCGTATGTTGCTGGCCTAATTATCGACTTCTTCAATTCAAGTTTGTTTTTTCCATTTTTAGGGTTCCATAGTCAAACTAGGATCCCTTATAGTTTCGCCATGACCGTCCGTCCGTCCGCAGCCTAGCTCAGAGACTCTTAGTTCTAGAAAGCTGTAAGCTGCTGTGTGTAATTTGGCATGAATATACATATTAGTCGCGTCAACAAAGTGGTAAAATAAAATATTTAAAAAAAAAAGTTATCCAGTCTAAATTTATGGGTGTCTTGCTCTAATATTCCAAGTAAAAGTAAGACGGCAGTTCCCGGCCACACATTGCTGTGAAACATTGACGTTTACCAACCTCTGAACCAACGCTTGGTTCCACAGAGCTGGCGAGTATGCTACTACGGCGCCGGCATCGTCGGCCTGGTCATCACGCTCCTGACCTTCCTGACTCTTCGCGAGCCTGAGCGCACCACCATCGGGGAGGAAGGCTCCAGCCCTAAGGGCAATGACTCGACCCTGGAAGCTGGGAAGAAAGTGCCCCAAGTCACCATCTGGCACGTAATCGCGCAACCCAGGATACTGCTGCTGTGCATCGCTGCATCTATCAGACATTGTGGTAAGTAACTATAAAAATAATTACAAGGGGAGTGTTGACACTGATGTATGGTAGTGAATGTTGGGTGTGGCAGGACAAGCATGAAAGTCGTATAAATGCAGTTGAAATGCGCTCTTTGAAACTGTTTGATAGAGTAAGGAATGAGAGAATTGTGGACTGAAAGAAGATGTAGTAACTAAGATTGAAAAGGGCATGCTTCGATGGTTCGGTCATTTGGAAAGGATGGATGAAAACGATTGACAAAAGAAATATACAGTGCGAAAGTGAGTGGAAGGGTCGGAAGGGCATGTGGAAGAAGCGAAAGAGATTTCAGGATCGTAGCAGGTGAAAAGAAGTGGTCTCTGCCTACCCCTCTGGGTAACAGGCTTGGTTTAATGTATGTATGTATGTATATCAAGGGACAATATTATGTATTTAAAAAAAACTCGTTATTGCACAAACAAAAGATAAAAAAGTTAAACACGAAACAGAAACACAAAAGGTATTTACAAAGGCGAACATATCCCTTTAAGGGATCTCTTCAGTTAACATTTGAGCGGTTGAGAGAGAAATAAAACAGCGGATGGCTAAACGTACAACAATTAAAGAGACAGAAGATAAAGATACAAACAGGGGACAATCTCACACAAATTGACCTAGTCCCAAACTACGCTCTAGGCTTGTACTATGGGTACTAGACAACGATAAACATACTTATATAGATAAATACATAAATAAATAGAAAGCATCCAATACTCAGGAACAAATATTCGCGCTCATATCTGACTTCGGAGGCAGGGTCACTCCCAACTAGGCTAACGTGTCGTCAAAACATACGTAAACATATACGTGTAGTAAATATGATAAATAAACAAATATATCGTCACTACTTTGAAAAAGCCTCGTATTTCATATTTTGTGATGTACGATTTTAAACTTAAACATAAAGAGCAACAAGTTTAAAATTGTATATCAGGAAACATGAGATACGAGGTTTTTTCAAAGTAGTGACGATATACTAGTATAATTCTAATTAAATACATTACTAAAGAAATAAATAGTTAAATATAATATAAGAATCAAAACGAGAAAGGACATACAGTCATAAATCATAAAGCAGGAACAAGATTCAAGAGATTACAGAGCGTTTTAGTTCATTCACTTCTGTTCGTTGTTCCCAAAATTTCATCTTAACTGTTCCTTTTTCTTCTTCCAAATTCTACGGTGGCTCATTTACTTTACAGGCTATTAGGTTGTGGAACTCTCTTCCCTTAGAACTAAGACGCGCGAAATCGCTTCCTATTTTTAAAAATCTCTTGAAAGCGCACCTGTTATCTCTCCCTTAGCGAGCTTCCTTCCTTTTCGCAGTATTATATATTTATTTATGTATATTTTTTATTTATCTATTTAAGTTTATATATAATTTTTTTATGTATATTATACGTATATGTCGTTTGAATGTTTGGTGTTATTTTTATTATTACTTGTTTTTTTTTATTTTTTTATATATTTCTTTCTTTTGTTAGTTTAGTTTGCACCGCCTACCAATTTATTTCTGTTTCTTTGACACTTCTCTTCTTTGTAAGGTTGTCTGGAAGAGATCGCTACTTAGCGATAAGACCGCCTATTGACTCACTTAGTAACTTTTAAGCTATTGCATAGCTTCTATCGCGGGCCTTGAGCGCGGGGACCGAATCCAGAAATTCCGTAACGAAAAAACCTCACGCTCCCCACTCCGACGGGCAAGGAGGTGTGGCTTGAAGGCCGTGCATCGTCTAACGTCGTTTCAGTTCGGCAGTCTTCGACACGGCGTTGTGTGCGATTAGACGTATTGTACGACTCTACGAAACTCGCACGAATCGAGACGAGCTGCTCCGAAATCGGACGAATACATAATTTAATAATAGAAAAATTTGTTTTATTATCGGTCACCACGCTCAAACAGTGTAACTTGAATTAATATCAAAGAAAAAGAAATACTGCATGAATAAAATAAATAAATAAAATTATAATTGCATAAGTTGATACAAAATGCTTGCAATAGCTTTACCGCGGCAGTCCCCGAGTGCCACACGTCTTTTTATTTGTATTTTACTTTTCATGCTGTATTTGTATGTACCTATTTGTATAAAGAATATTTGAATTGCATTGTATTATATAAATTGACCTAGTCTCAAACTAAGCTATAGGCTATAGACCATGGATTGAAACTACACAATAGTATCTTGTACTTTTAAACGAGCATATTTGTATAATATTTTAGTAATCACTTTCTTGAAAACGGCCATAAAGATCTTGAAGTAAGTTGCAAAATAGGGGTTTTTCAAACGTCAATCTGTCAAGCCGACATCTTCGAGTAAATTTGGGTTCCGCCGAAAAATCGGTTTCCGAGGTATTAGACATAATATAGACGACAATATCAAATTTCGATTTAATAGTAACGTCTACATACAACCGAGTCGCCCAGGACTGGGATTCTACACGGTAATAACGATATCGTATTTGACGTGTGTTTACAATAATGGCGACTGTGACATAAACGATTCTAAAACACGTCAAACACGATATCGTTATAGCGCAGTTGAATAGAGGCCCAGATACTATGTATATAAAGAGAAATAAACACCTGTATGTCTAGTCTATATAAAAACACACGCGAACATAGAACCACACTTATTTAGCGGTTAATAACATACAATTCAAGTTACTAGGAAATGCTACCACTTATCCCACAATAATTTGCCCTTACCAGGAATTTAAACCAGGGAAATCTCTGGTAGACTGAGAGCACGCATTGCGCTGTAATAAAGAATTATACCGGGTGTTAAGAGGAGCAATAAATTGGGGGATCGTTTCCACACCACAAACGTAACAACGTTCATTCTACAACTTTTGAAAATAACTTGTTGTTTACTAAATATGAATGAATTTAGATTTTCCAAGCCACCAATGTATTGCGAAACATACGAAGTTAGATGGAGTACATTGAAAATGCTATTTAGTTTGTTCGAAAAATACCAAATAATAAATGACACATTTAGTAAAAGTTGTAGAACAAATGTTGCTACGTTTATATAGTAGAAACGATCCTTCAATTTATTCCTCCTATTACAGGCAACACCCAGTACATATAGCAATATATCCACGAAGTACATAAAAGCTTTCATACTTACATTATTACAGTCAAACAAAACAAAGTAATTAAACGTTTTTGTCACTGAGTAAAAACAAAAATATTTGCTACGAAAACGACCTATTGTCTCCTTTAAATCAGCTTTTGTAATGGTACATATTAATTTCCTTTACAAAACTAGATTGAAGTAGCGAACGACAATTGATCATGAGCGTGACAGGCAACAAATTAAATGAACAAGATAATAAATATCTACCAAGATATACCAAAAAGTCAATATAAAACCAATTTCGACAATATTTACCCTGTTCACACAGTATAAGGTTGATTTTCCCCGAACAATGGCTAATAGTTTCGCCTGTCACCCATATCCTGCCTGTCACGACTCTGACTTGTCACAAAATGCAAGGCCATTATACTGGGCCACTAGAATCAAAAATAGTTCGTATGCCGTTCCAATAAGACCAAGGTTATTGCAAATTTTACTTACGCTTTCAATGCCCCGGACACTAATTCGGTTCGAATTTGTATGGATTTCGTTAATGATTACTAAGGCACGTTTCCGTGAAGAAAATTGAGTAGGCAGATTAAATGTGTTGTTAGTAAAATACGGAAGCGGTAGTCCATTAATGGAACAAGAGGATTAGACGGGGCGAATATTTAGTGTGTAATAACCTAATAAACCGTTGAAATAAATATAAAAAGTCATAATTCTAGTAATTACGGGCCACTAGCTGTTTCCCGCGAATCTGTTCGCGTAAAAATCGTTTATCGCTATTCCCTCAGGACCGTATGATTTTTCGGGATAAAGAAGTATCCCATGTCCTTCCCCGGGACTCAACCTATACCAATACCAAATTTCATCCAAATCGCTTCGCAGGTTACATTACAGTGCCTCTATTCAGGTGCGTTTAAACGATATCGTGTTTGACACGTTTAAGAATCGTTTATGTCACAGTCGCCATTATTGTAAATGACATAAGAGTTATCAAAACGTTGACAATACGGAAACAGGTCAAAAACGATATCGTTATTATCTTGTAGAATTCCAGCCCAGGGCCTCTATTCAACTGCGTTATAACGATATCATGTTTGACGTGTTTTAGAATCGTTTATGTCACAGTCGCCAATATTGTAAATGACATAAGAGTTATCAAAACGTTGACAATACGGAAACACGTCAAATACGATATCGTTATTACCGTGTAGAATCCCTGCCCTGATCGACCACACCGACGCGTAAAATGCGGTGACGTTGCGTAAACAAAAGAATGGGACAGACTAATTACATGGCGTCAATTTTGATGGCACGTTATTTACGCACCGTTAAGCTCCGGTGTGGTCGCTCCCTTACAAATAATAAATAATTATTATTAATACTAGCACAAATAAAATAACTACAAATGTAAGATCAATAACATTGAATTCAAAATAATCACTAGGAGAACAACACGACGAGGTCTCTACGACAGGAACGATTACTAAAATAACTAATTGGAATACTAATCACTATATAGTATAAAACAAAGTCGCTTTTTCTGTCCCTATATTTTTTTTTTATTTTTTTTTATGTTAATGCGAAGGCATACGAGCGCTCAGGCCACCTGATGTTAAGTGGAATCTGAGACCCATAGACATTTGAATTCTCAAGACTATAATCCCAAGACCCCAAATGCGTTGCCAACCCTGAGGACTAAGATGGAATGCCTCTATGCTAGTAATTTCACCGGTTGTCTTATCCCCACACCAGAACACAACAACGCGAACACTGTTGCTTGGCGGGTGGTTAATGGATAAGATGGTGGTAGCGATCCGGACGGACCCTGCACAGGGTCCTACCACCGCTAACCGCCGCCGCTATCCCTATGTATGCTTAAATCTTTAAAACTACGCAACGGATTTTCATGCGGTTTTTTTTAATAGATAGAGTGATTGAAGAGGAAGGTTTATATGTATAATACTTTAATCCGGAGCGAAGCGAGGGCGGGTCGCTAGTATTTAATAAACAAATGATAGGATGGGTGAGGCCCAAATATTTGGACAATAGCCAAGCGAAATTAACCATACAAACGAAAAAAGTTCCGTCGCACCACGGAAAAGTTTAATAGGAAATTTAATTACCACCACCAAGCAACAGTGTTCGCATTGTTGTGTTCCGGTGTGGGGATAAGACAACCGGTGAAATTACTAGCTTAGAGGCATTCCATCTTAGTCCTCAGGGTTGGCAACGCATTTGAGGTGTTAGGATTATAGTCTTGAGAATTCAAATGTCTATGGGTCTCAGATTCCACTTACCATCAGGTGGCCAGAGTGCTCATGTGCCTTCTCCTTAACATAAAAAAAAAACCCAACTTTTTCGTCCTAACCCGGATTCGTATTAAACCACTTTCTGTTCTTAGGGGGCATGTGCTTCGCGTACAACGCCGATCTGTACTACCGAGACTACTTCCCCGACGTGGACCTGGGCTGGTGGCTGTTCGCCGTGACTGTGGGCATCGGCTCTGTGGGCGTCGTGGTCGGCGGCGTGGTCTCCGACAAGTGAGTCTTCACTCAGCTCATCTGCTGCAAATAGGCGGTCTAGGTGGTCTATACTTCGTCTCCCGTTAGTGCTTGGTCACTTGGTGCACTAATCTGTTAAAGGCATTAAAGCGACAAGGTACAAAAGCGTGCAACTACTTATAAGGCAGCTACTATAGATGTAAGAAACCACTCAAAAAATATTAAAATAATACATTAACTTAAGGAAAATTACAATAATCCGATTAAAATATCAATATCTCCGAAAGTACTAAAAGTCGCTGAACATATATGGGGGTTAAATCGATAGCTAATGGCTTGTTATGACCTGCCCTATCACCTATTTCCGGCTTGACGTCGGTTTTTGGGACATCCTGTATATCTAAACAAAACCTCTTCTCTATTGGTTTGACGGCACGTTGGCCTAGTTGGGAGTGACTCTGCCTCCGAAACCAGCGGTCCTGGGTTCAAATCCCGGTAAGGGCAGATATTTGTGTGATGAGCGCGAATATTTGTTCCCGAGTCTTGGATGTTTTCTATATATATTTAAGTATGTATTTCTCTATTTAAGTATGTTTATCGTTGTCTAGTACCCATAGTACAAGCCTAGAGCTTAGTTTGGGACTAGGTCAATTTGTGTGAGATTGTCCCCTGATATGTTTTTTTATTTTTTTATTTGCAGATTCGTGGCTAAGATGGGCGTCCGCTCCCGAGTGCTAGTTCTAGCGCTGTCCCAGCTGATCGCGACGCTGCCCGCCTTCGGCTCGGTCGTCTTTGGCCCTCTGTGGGCTATGATCACCCTCGCCTTCTCCTACTTCTTCGGTAAGTTCATCAGACTGGTGTCCATTCCTGACAGCACTCCTGTTATTTCTGGGGTGGCAGGCCCATCAGGGTTGCTACCACCATCTTATCTATGCTAACATGCCTTTGCCGTAATACCAAAGAAAGCGGCTAACTGCATTGTAATAGTAAAAGCATTTTAAATTGAATGTGGTTTCAATAGAATCTAAAATGCTTTGACAACTATATTGCACTTACACCGTATTTATAGACAAGAAAAGTAATGACTTAAGAAATGATTTTTAACCCCCGACGCGAAAAGAGAGGTGTTTTAAATTTGATGTGTAAGTGTGTATGTGTGTGTGTGTGTATGTCTGTAGCACCGTAGATCTTAAAGGGATGAACCGATATGGATGCGGTTTTTTTTTAATGATACCAGGTTTTTTGAGATATTGAGCTTTTACGGGGTTAAAATCACCCCCAAAATCACGGTGACACCTACTTTCAGAGCTGATATCTCTTAAACGGCCCAACCTATTTTCATTAAATCCTACTAAGAACCATCAACCAACCAAACAACCTGCGTCCAAATCCGTTCATCCGTTTGGAAGCTACGATGCCACAAACAGACACCCAGACGGAGAAGTCTAAAAAGCGTGAAGTAAAAGTAAAAACCAGGACCGCCAAGTAGCTGGGGTATTTCATATTATTTCATTTACTTAGCGGTCCCCCGACGTGTTAGTTAAGTTAGTGTCAGTGTTCAGTTAACTACCTACTTATCAAACAATCAGCCCTTACTCCTACGCGACGACGCTTGGATCAAAATATTAATACCTACTTACGAGTAAGTATAATTAAACTTATAGGACCAAAACTTAGGCTGTTTTTGTATGACTTGACATCACTATTACTCAAGTAATTACTTTTCTTGTCTATCCTGTGTGACAGTGACAGCTCACGGGAGACCATTCAGGGCGTCTATGTTCAACATGGTAAAACCATCCGTTGCCTTTGACGTGTTTTCGTATGGTTTTTAACTCGGCCGCCATTATTCAGCAAATATATGCAATTAAGAGAACTTTTACAGGGCTCGGAACCGGTTTAAAAAATACCGGTTAATTCCGGTTTATTTCGGTTTTGCTCCGAATTTTTCTAAGGAATGCGAGCGTTTTGAGAACTTTATTTTAACCTTAATTAACCGGTTTATTCCACGAGCGGCGAGTCGAGAAACCAAGTACTGAATAAAAACGCTAAGCGGAGCTTATTCATGGTGCATGACGTGCGTTTGGATTAACCGGATTTTATAGCATTAACGTTTTTCCAAAAAACCGGTTAAACAAACCGGTTTATGCGAAGGGAACCGAAACGAAAAAGTTTTGCGTCAAGTAAATAATAACAGTTTTTTTTATGTTAAGGAGAAGGCACACGAGCACTCAGGCCACCTGATGGCAAGTGGAATCTGAGACCCATAGACATTTGAATTGTCAAGACTATAATCCTAAGACCTCAAATGCCTTGCCAACCCTGAGGACGAAGATGGAATGCCTCTATGCTAGTAGTTTCACCGGTTGTCTTATCTTCACACCGGAACACAACAATGCGAACACTGTTGGCGGGTGGTTAATGGATAAGATGGTGGTAGCGGTCCGGACGGACCCTGCACATTCCTACCACCACTGCTTTACTGCAGCCCTGCTTTACCCAGCAATGTTCAAAACAATTTGTAATAACCTAATGACAGACCAACCTGAGATGTCATGATTTACGGACCCTCTTAATCTTAATCACCACTACACGTTGGCATAGTTGGGAGTAAACCTGCCTCCGAAGCCTGCGGTCCTGGGTTCAAATCCCGGTAAGGGCAGATATTTGTGTGATGAGCGCGAATATTTATTCCTCAGTCTTGGATGTTTTCATAGTCATAGTCATATATATTTATTGCGTTAATGTTGTACATGAGGTGTTAGAAATACATTAGGTAGTTTCAACATTAACCCTGCAAGGGCACTGCAACAGGACACTTAATGCCTATTTAGAGACACATTCGTCACTACATAACTTATACTTACTTTCTATGTATTTAAGTGTGTATTTCTCTAGTTAAGTATGTTTATCGTTGTCTTGTACCCATAGTACAAGCCTAGAGGTTAGTTTGGGACTAGGTCAATTTGTGTGAGATTGTCCTGTGATATTTATTTATTTCCTATATACCCTCCTTGGTTCCTCGCCAGGAGATGCTTATAGTGAAATCTGACGATGGATACCCCGAGCATCGATACAGGACTTCTAGAGTGCCTAGGATACCCAAGTGATTAAATCTGCGGTTAACGCCGAAATGGTTCATGATCAGAAAAACATCTAAAATGGCAATAAAATGTAAGGAAATCCAAATGCTGACCCAAACTCTCGATGTGATGTTAACTGATTGTGCGAACAGTTAGGTATCTTAAGAACTTTTGAACTCTATAGAACCTCGGAGTATCCACCATTAAACCTCACTCAAAACAACCCCTGGCCAGGAACCAAGGCTTCGGAACAGCCTCGTTTGTATGAAAACGCACTCTGACCTGTATTAAGTATTCGACCGCGAGAGTAGTATAAAACAAAGTCGCTTCCCGCTGTCTGTCTGTCCCTATGTATGCTGATCTTTAAAACTACGCAACGGATTTTGATGCGGTTTTTTTAATGGATAGAGTGATTCAAGAGGAAGGTTTATATGTACAATACTTTAACCCAGAGCAAAGCGAGGGCGGGTCGCTAGCAATCTCTCCTAATATTTATTATTTATGGATTAACATAATGAATCAAATCAATGACGTTAAAATATTTTTTTTTACCGACTTCAAAAAAAAGGAGTAGGTTACACGTTCCGTTTTTTATTATTTATAATAATAATAATAATAACCATTTTATTTCAAACCGGGGTCCATATTTTATTAGTAACATTTTCTTAAAACTACGATAGTAAGTACTACACTGACTATTAGTCCAACTGAAGTCGGCGACCACAATATTTTCACCAAAAAAGCCGACTTCAGTGGGACGCGTTTTTGAAGGCGGTTTTTCAAATTTCACTCATTATCTCCCCGTTTCCAGCCGAGATGTGGTTCGGCATCGTGTTCGCGATCCTCGTGGAGATCGTGCCGGTGTCGGTGCGCTCCACGACCGTGGGCGTGTTCCTGTTCGTCATGAACAACATCGGTGGCAACCTGCCCATCCTCGTCGACCCTGTCGCCAAGGCCATCGGGTACAGGGAGGCCATTATGATCTTCTACGCCGGCTTCTACGGGATCAGTAAGTATTTTAATCCACAGATAACGTCACTATACATTCCGCCTATAAGTGATCATTCAAATTTAACGATAGATATTTAAAAAAGGAGGCTACTACACACTGTTATTTAAATTAAAGTATGTGAAAACAGTGCATTTTATTCATTTTAGACATCATGTTTCATAAAGCCATTTACTGCTTAAGACCTACACAATCGATATCTAAATAGAAATAGTAAGTTTATTTTTTTCAAAACAATCGGGTTCGATTCCCGAGCTGAATACAGGTTTTTTTAAAATGTATGATTGCAGTTTTTCTTCTTATTAAAATCGATGACATGGTTCCTAAGAACAGATCTTCGTATGTCTTATAGTTTCAGAATTTCCCATACTGACCGTTTTTAATGAGACACCTGTATAGGTACTAAAATGTACAGCTATTTCCGAGTTCTATATTTATATTTAAAAATACTCAAATATATTTTCTACCCCACAGGCAGCATCCTGTTCTTCTTGACGATGTTCTTAATGGACGGGCCAGTGGAGACCACGGCACCACAACAGCCAACAGCCAAGCCGAATGGCCTTGACAACCGGGCATACAGCCACGACGAGCTGCCAGCCCGAACGAGCGCGCGGCCATTACCAGCGGCACATGACTCTAGCAGACTGTAAGCAACGAATGCGGTTGGTCAAATGAATCCCGAATGGGGAACCTAGTTAGGCTGTGGACAGTTCAATTTTGTGTAATCTGTGGGTGATGTTTTAAAAGGATTGCACTGTTTTTGTTTGAGCTGATGACGGAAGCCAAAGCATTAATAAAGAAAAAAATGAAAGGCCATGGAAATGCTTGTATAAGTCCAAAAATGCCAGGGTCTATAAAAGGTAATTAAAAAATAAATAAGAATAACTTTGCAAAAGTTAAAAGTAATCTGTTTCGTAATTCAGTTTATTTTTTTAAACTATTTGTCTTTCGAGTACAATCCAGTGTATTCGAAAATTTCGAACACTGAATTAATTAAACCAAGAAAGTCTTTTGAATCTTATGTTAGAGTAATGAGAATATAGTTCTAATTGAAACCAAGTGTAAATAGTTTAAAATAAAGCCCTTGCCCTCTAGAAAAGGTTAAAAATAAAATTGACCACAGATGTAAACCACTTCAACGTAGCAATATGACATAAAATATAAGTAAATTATTTTTAATTTTTCAAGCATTTTGTGCCTTTTAATTTAAGAAGCTTGAATGTTTTTAAAAATAATATTGATGTCAAAGGCTTTCGAATTATTTGATTAAGTTAATGTAAAAGAAGAAGCAGTTACTATTGTGATACTGACTTTTGTACATAATTTATTGTTAATATTAAGTTTTATTGTAAATATGAATAAAAAGATAATGTTATTAATTTGTATTATTTTATTTTTGTAACATACACTACTCAATAGCAGTTAAAATTTTACTGTTTTTCCGAGATTTGTACTTGTAAAGTTTTTCTTTTCTTCTTGATTCCCAGCTTTTGGTTTCTTCTTTAGACAACACACAGGCGCCACTGATCGCGACAGCGTTTATTTTTTCTGAAAATTAAATAAGTCAACTGTTTATTGTGCAACAGAAGTTTTGTTTACTTATTATAAATAATCTAAATCTATCTCTGTATGTAAACTATATTATAAGTAACTGTCTGTCGTGTCTGGAGTCGCGGAAAAGCTAGTCTATACATTTATATATAATTACAGGGTATTTTTTTAATAGGCGCACAAATTTTAATATTTGCTTCGGTATTGTTAATCAATAACACATGTTGTGTTATTTTTACTCTAGCTTGAAAAATATTAGAGATATTGCCGATTCAATGATTCCACTAACTTAACGATATTCATGGACCCTATAATGCAGGGGTGCGAGTAGAGGGGAGTGTTGTTAAGTAAGTTAATAAATGAAATTTCAAATTTAGAATATCAGTAGGAGCCCTCTCCTACTGATACTCTAAATTTGAAATTTCATGTACAGCTTATCAGACAACAAGCCCCTGCTTGTTGTCTGTGTACATGAAATTTCAAATTTCGAATATCAATACAGTGTATCACATATAAACAGCTCGACAACCCATGTCATCATTTCTAGTGTGACTTTGTGTCCACAAGAAAAAGTATAAGAGATAATTAGCAAAAAAAAAAAATTGTTTTGAACTCGTTTTATTGTCGTAATATATTATATTAACGATACAAAATCATATGTTAAAATTTGTGCACTGATAAAAAAATTACCCTGTATGTAAAAGAAAAATCTGTCTGGCTGACTGATCGATCAAAGCACAGCTGAAACTGCTGGACAAGGGACTTTGATTTTTGTGGGAATATTCCTTGGATATCCTAGGGTTGCACTGAGAAGTGTTTTTTGTAAATTTATCCCCAAACCCCCTTACTTATGAACGTGGAATAAGCTTGGAATAGTTTATGCCATGCTTTGTCCTTATCTGTAATTGTGACATTTGCATCTGACAGAAAGTGACAAAGCATGGCATAAACTATTCCAAGCTTATTTCACGTTCATAAGTAAGGGGGTAAGGACTTAAAATAGGGGGACGGATACTACTTCCACACATACGAAGTCGCGGGCGTCCTCGTAATTAATCATAAAATATTACAAATGTATGTAATTATGTTATTAATTTAATTTGATGGGCTCAAAATATATGGGTTTATAAGAGGGTAAAGCAACGCTGAGCGGAGGCAACGTACGGACTCTACGGACGTGTCCTCTTTCTAAATCCACCTCCACCACTCTTTCGGACCGCTTTATAGTGGGAATGTCAGGATATATTAGGAAATTGACCCTTAAAACATATAGTAGTTTATGGAACTGATACTATTATCAACACATAATTATCATAAGGCTTCTATAATGCCTTCAGAACCCGTTGGCAGCATTACAAGATTATTATTTATTATCTTTTTTTATGAGAAGGCACACGAGCACTCAGGCCACCTGATGGTAAGTGGAATCTGAGACCCATAGACATTTTAATCCTCAACACTATAATCCTAAGACCTCAAATGCGTTGCCAACCCTGAGGACTAAGATGGAATGCCTCTATGCTAGTAATTTCACCGGTTGTCTTATCCCCACACCGGGACACAACAATGCAAACACTGTTGCTTGGCGGGTGGTTAATGGATAAGATGGTGCTAGCGATCCGAACTGACCCTGCACAGGGTCCTACCACCACTATCTTTCTCACTTATATGCAGTGGTATGCTTGTGGTGGTAGGTGTACTATATCTAATATGATAAAGTTGAGTTTCAAATTTGGAATGTCTTTTGGAAGACATTCCAAATTTAATTAAATAGGCTCCATTCTAATATCAACTGAAATTAAAATTAACCCAATACGAAACTTAGCTTAGCACCTTTGTTACAGGTAGCACTGGTAGTAATGCACCTCGTCGCCATTATTTTAAAAGACATAAGAGTTATCAAAACGTTGACAATACGGAAACAGGGCTGGGCCTCTATTCAGGTGCGTTATAACGATATCGTTTTTACCTGTTTCCGTATTGTGAACGTTTTGATAACTCTTATGTCATTTACAATAATGGCGACTGTGACATAAACGATACTTAAACGTGTCAAACACGATATCGTTTTAACGCACCTGAATAGAGGCCCTTATCCTCTATTCAACTGCGTTATAACGATATCGTCTTTGACGTGTTCCCGTATTGTCAACGTTTTGATAACTCTCGTCATTTACAATAATGGCGACTGTGACATAAACGATTCTTAACGTGTCAAACCCGATATCGTTTCAACGCACCTGAATAGAGGCCCTGGGATTCTACACGGTAATAACGATATCGTATTTGACCTGTTTCCGTATTGTCAACGTTTTCATAACTCTTATGTCATTTACAATAATGGCGACTGTGACATAAACGATTCTAAAACACGTCAAACACTATATCGTTATAACGCAGTTGAATAGAGGCCCAGGTCAAAAACGATATCGTTATTACCTTGTAGAATTCCAGCCCTGGCCATTTGCCTTCGGATTCTGAACCCATCTTAGAGTACTTACTTATAATATGTGTGTTGATAAAAGTATCAGTTAAATTAACTACTATTCGTTTTAAAGTTTAATTTCCTGATAAAACTTGACTAAGATTATTAGACAAAGGTTTACGAATCAACGCATCAAGACCGTCGAAATGCGAAAATGCGTCGTGTGAAAACCGACCCATCAGGCTCCTAAGCCAATAAGCAGTATCTCAAATTCAATCCTAGGCTGTTGGTAATAAGGTTGCATTTGCTACAGGAGTTTTGACTGAGATACTGCTTTTGTATAGGAGGGTAGAATGGTACACCGCTGGAATCTATCGCAAAGTTTACATATCTCGGCAGCACCGTGTCAACTGCAGTGGCACTGATGACGACATCGACGAGTGTGTAATTTGAACCTCTTTAGTATTGCTTATAAGCAGTGATCGTAGATTTTGTAGCATTTTTCGTGCAGTGCTAGCAATTTAATTAGCATATTAATTAAATAAAAAGTGTAGTGTTTCATTTTATTGTAATCAGAGGGCAGAATTTCTCATGGCAAAAATTGAAATGCCATAGGGATAGAACATTTTGCTTTATGAACTTTTCCAGTTATTGATATCGTGTAATCACTAATCTCTTTGTTATTTTAGTTTTGCTTTTATATTAAAATGTAAATGTCATTATTGATTCGCATTTAGTTATTGTTTTCAACAATACATGAAGTTTTACGATTTAATTTGTAAATATTATGTTATTTTTGTCTAAAACACACATCTTTATTAATGGTAAATAACAAATGAAAATAAAGCTAAATCTAAGACATAGAACTATACAATAATAATGAAAACTACACCTACATTTACCAAAAACTATATTAATCTAAAAGACTGGGGGGCATTGTTTATATTGGAATATTATTTTGCTAAGTGTAATGTATAGATAGGAGGTAAAATTCTATTTGGTAAAAGATCTTGTGCTAGATCTTGAGAAACGATAAACGCCTTCTACGTGGACGCAGTTATGGGCAAAGGTTAGTAATTAATAATAACAATAAATGCTAGTAAATTATACAATAAAATCAAATTTTACCATTTTCTTCAATTTCTTGCTCATCATCAATCACCCTCTTTTTCTGTTTTATTTTTTTTGATTGAGCATTGTGAGCTTCAGTGTTGGTATCCCTGGCCTCTTCATGGGATAAGTAGTCTTCGGAGTGCGAGAACAGCCTAACACCACCTTTGATTTTACGCTTCCTGAAATATCAACAAAACATACATGTAAAACTCTACATAATACATTATTTTAAGTCTTAAATTTATTTCACACATTTTCTGTAAACTTTGTTTTTGCACTAATGTCTACTTGTTGCCATTTTTTGATTCTTCCTTAATCACCCAAAGGTTAGCTGGAAGAGATCCCTTAAAGGGATAAGCCTAATTGATTAGCAGTGATCATAGATTTTGTAGCAAAACTGGTGCAAACATGTCACATTTACATATGACAGTGATCTAGGGTTCTCGTGGCGAGTGATATGTAGACCCCGGATCTTTGTGGCAATGACGTCACAATAGGGTAATTTGGGGAGTAAATGGAACAGTGTTAATGAATATGGCAACCTAGTCTATTGGTGTTCTACGGAATTAAAATTTTAGTATAAGGCATCCAGAATATAAATTACCTATAAGTCAATTGTCAATTGATTAATTAATCGACTAACAGGTCAAAAGTTATTCTAAATGACTTGTGGTAATAATAATATTTTTTGTTGTGAATGCCTAGTCAGTATTCATTTAATAAAGGTATTAATTAACAATGTTCCATTTTACTCCCCAAACTACCCCATTGGGATGTCATTCAATCTACGATCACAGTTGATTAGTCATTGAAAAAACCAAATATGAGATTATGGTATTGGTTTTCTTATCCTGCTGATAATTTGATAATAACACTTACTTACTTCTAATTTTAACACATTCTAAATAATAATATTATGATGCTATTACTTACTTTACTCCATTGATTTCCAAATCAACAAATTCGACATTATTATGAATTATTTTTGAGATTTTGTCACCAATTTGTTTCTGCATTTTCTCCGGAACTTTAACATCGTTATAGTGGCTGGAGGTTTCCAAATATCGTTCTGAAAGTGGTTTCTTTTCTTCTGAAAAGTTACATACAAATTAACTAGAATTGATTGAAAACTAAACATGTAACAACTAGTGATTTATTACCTTTTTGAGTAACGCCACGGGTTTCATTTATAAGTTTTGTGAATGTAGTGTCCACAGCCTCATGAAATCTGGAAAGATCCTCGTCTTCAGATGAATCAGACATTGGTAACGATCAAATTACCTAACCTCCCAAAGTCAAACTACAATACCGGACCCGCCGCCCGCCGCACGCGTGCCGCGTGCTTGTTTATTTACGAAAACTTGTCAATCTTGTCATATGTCAATGTCACAGACTGTCACTGTCATTTCGTTTATTTGTCATTTTTTAAACAAAATTAGTGGTGCGACTTTTGAATATTATGGATTATGGAAGAAAAATTACTTACTTTAAAAACAATTAGTACAGCGATTTGATCTACCTCCTCCTTTCGGATATGATAGAATACAGGCGTTATGATATGAAACCCAAAAAGTAGGCCCGCTCGTATATAAAATCGCTGCATAGATTGATTTTAAAGTTGGTCATTTTTCGTCGGTGAGATCCAAAAATCACACCCCTGATATGAGGAGACACCATAACCGCAAATGTAGTGTATGTAAGCTATGTTAATTTTAAAAACCCCACCTATTAATGCGTTTAACCAATGCAACGTCATTAACGTCGATGAACAAACAGTCAACACAAATTTTATTTTTATTTTATTTTATTTTATTTATTTTAGGCACAGTAACAAATCACAAGCGGTAAAAAAGCAATGGATCACTTAACACTACATAGTTGTAAGCTTGCAACTCGATGACAACTATGCACAGCATTCTACTATTACATTTCTTTATTTACTTAATACTAGTTTACTTAATAATATACACCATATTCAGACACTGATAAAAATAAAAAAAGGTTAATACATAAATAATTAAAACCTTCCTATATGGAAAATAACTTCCTATGTGGAAAATAACTAGGGTAGTACCAGTCCCGAAGGGTAGTGGCGGCCCGGAGGCCTGTTACTACAGGCCAGTAGCTGTCCTGAATGCACCTTCCAAGGTCTTCGAATCAGCCCTATATAAAGTCCTGCAGTCCCAGGTGAGTGCTCAATTGTCCGAGGCGCAACATGGATTCCGAGCGGCTCGCAGTACCACAGGAAACCTCCTGCATCTGGTGACCCTAATAGTTCCAGCCCTGGATGCTGGTAACCAAGTAGACGTGGCATACTTTGACTTCCGCAAAGCTTTTGATACGGTGGATAATGACATTTTGTTAATGAAGTTTTCAAAAGCCGGTTGCACGCCACATACCCTTGAGTTTTTTGCCAGCTACATGCGCGACAGGCAGCAGTATGTGGATTGTGCGGGAAGTAAGTCTCAGCCATACTACGTCAGATCGGGTGTAAGCCAGGGCAGTAATTTAGGGCCATTGGGATTCATCATCATGATCAATGACCTGCCCGAAGTGGTGGTGGATTCTACTTGCCTGTTATTTGCCGACGATTTAAAGCTTGTCCGAGTGGTTACTGACGTTCAGGATTGTCACAAGCTGCAGGACGATATTGACAGGGTAGTAAGCTGGAGTGTCAGTAACAAGCTGTATTTTAATGAGTCCAAGTGTACTGTGATCTCGTTCAGCCGAGCGCGTAGCCCACTACACCATCAGTATGTGATCGGCGGAAAACCGATGCCACGAGCAAATGAGGTACGTGACCTAGGGGTGCGCTTGGCGGCCGATCTATCGTTCCGTGAGCATATTATTAATATCTGTAAAAAGGCATTCCGTAATCTTGGTTTCTTGCTGCGCCACGCGAAGGACTTCACAAACATATCGGCGGTACGTGCAGTGTATGGGGCGCTCGTAAAAAGTCATCTCGAGTGTAACGCAACCATTTGGAGTCCACACGAAGCCAAGTACAAATTCATGTTGGAACGCATCCAAAACAAATATGTTAGGTTCTTATATTTAAAACTGTATGGAGTGTATCCGGGATATCCTCTATTGTACCCCACACTCTTTGTACTTGGCATGGTGGGGTACGACAAGCTGGAATTGAGGCGCGAACATACACTTGCGTTGTATGTAGTGAGAGTGTTAAGGGGCTCGTTGTGTAACCCCGGGGTATTGCACCACATGGCGCTGAGCGCGCCGAACCGGTACGTGGAGCGCCGGCGCCGGCCGCCGCTGCTGGCCGTGCCCGCCGCGCGCACGCGCCTGCTGCGGGACGCGCCGCTGACGAGGGCTACTCGCACAATAAACAGGGTCGCACTAGAGGTGGATATTTTCACGTGTTCTCTGAGTGAATTCTCAAAAACTGCCGTGTGGTTACTAGGTTCCTAGAAATAAGTTAAGTTTCAGTGTTATTTTATTTTGCTAGTGTCGTTTTTATTGTTGATGTCTATGTAACTTAATACATTAAGGCTGCTGTTATCCTAAAGTTTATAAATTGTAGTACTATTTAGTACATATGGTTACTAATCTATCGCATTAGGTAAAAACCTGTAATGGTAGATTTAAGTTGTTTGTAAATAAATAAAAATAAATAAATAAATATATTAAAAACCATACAGTGGGACAATTATTTATTAAGAATAATTCTTTTAACAATACACATAAAAGGAACAATTTTCTGGTGATGTATGTCTAAATTATTATTATCTTTTAACAGTTGGTTATTTAATAATAATATCACGGGACAATGTCACACAAATTGACCTAGTCCCAAATTAAGCCCTAAATAGGCTTGTGCTATGGGTACTAGACAACGATAAACTTACTTATATAGAGAAATATATACTTAAATACATAGAAAACATCCAAGACTCAGGAACAAATACTCGTGCTCATCACACAAATATTTGCCCTTACCGGGATTTGAACCCAGGACCCCTAGCTTCGAAGGCAGGGTCACTCCCAACTAGGCTAGCGTGTCGTGGTTATACAACCTAGCCATACGCACCAGAGGATCATTATAAAATACATTATTTCTAGCAAGTGGTATAGAAAACAGTTGAGGCATACGACTAGGCCTGGCAGCTTTTAGAGTCTGGCAAGCAAATGAAAGATGAGAATGAAAAATTCACTTACGCGGCAACACTATATGTCATTACCATGTTTTGACAATCAGTGTAGCCGCGTAAGTGAATTTTTCATTCTCATCTTTCATTTGCCAGACTATAACAAAAACTGGGCCAGCAAATCGGAAGAGTCAATTTTATTATTATTAATTTTGTATGCTTTAGCAAGATCATTCATAAGACGACGTCTCTCAAGAGAAATCAAAAAACCAATCAAATAAGTAAACAAATAAAAATCAAATTCTAAGGTCTACGATCTACCTGTGGTGTTCATAAATACTCTTTAGCAGTGTGATGTCTATAGGTTTTTAAAAAAGGCAATGTCAATTTGATGCAGTATCTCGTACCACAATTTTTATTAGAATAAAACCAAATATTCATTGGTTTTTCTTTGTTTATCTTCATAACAATTTATTCTAATAATAAAAACGTGATAAACAATGGCCTCTATAACGCGACTGCTAAGGCCAGATAAATTTGACGTCGATCCGGGTACTCCGGCCGCCGACTTAAAATACCAGCATTGGAAAGAGACCTTTAAGAATTATCTTGCTGCTGAAGACTTGACTAAGGTAACGGATGATACCAAATTGAAAATATTGCTGAATAACGTGTCACCTAACGTATACTCGTACATACGCGAATCTAAGGATTACTCGACGGCTCTAAGCGTATTAGACAAAATCTATCTCAAGTCTAAAAACGAAATTCACGCTCGTTATGTACATACTGATCTCAAGTAAGCAAAAACCTGAAGAGACAGTGGCAGAATTCATACGCTCGCTTCAACAACTTGCATTCGAGTGTAATTTTAAAACTGTGAGTGCTGAAGAGTACAGAAACGAATACGTACGTGATGCTTTCATTGCTGGCATACATTCCCAAAAGATTCGCCAAAGACTTCTTGAAAATTTAGAGATAAATCTAGAAGAGGCATGTAATCAGGCAATATCACTTGAAATGGCTGAAAATAATTCAAAAGATTTCAAAACCAATCAACCTGCTATGAATCTGAATCTAATTGAAGATCTCAATCAAGCGGGAAACTCCAACCTGGTAGCAGTTTCATCACGTAGACGCTGCTTCTTCTGCGGTGGAAGCGTACACCAAAGAATAAAATGCCCGGCTTTTCACGCTACCTGTCAAAACTGCGAGAAGAAAGGCCATTTCGCCAAAGTATGCAGAAGCAATAACGCAGCCATAAAGCCAATAACTAACGCTGTTTTAGCAGGATCTAACGAACAACTGCTAGGAGCAATTTCGGCAGCGTCTCCAGCTAGTTTACGCAAAACTACAGTTTCAATCACTATCAACAACTACAAAGCCGATGCCTTGATTGATAGCGGAAGTTCAACGAGTTTTATAGACAAAAATTTGGCTTACATGCTAAATCTAAAACGCCATCCTTGGAAAGAAACTGTTACATTGGCATCAAAGAATCGTACTTCATCAGTAGATGGGTTTTGCTATGCAACAATTCAGCTAAATGAGCATACTTACAACCGAAAGCCTCTCTACATACTTGACGACCTTTGTGCAGACGTTATCATTGGGCATGACATCTTAAACGATCACGCCTCTCTGGAAGTTAAATTTGGAGGTGCAAAAAAGTCTCTTAAAATTTGCAACGTCATGGAGGCATCAGTGCCCGCAGTCTCACTTTTTACTAATTTGTCAAGCAACGTGAGACCAATAGCTATAAAATCAAGAAGGTATTCAGAAGCTGATAATGAATTTATCAAGGGAGAAATCGATAAGCTTTTGAAAGACAAGGTCATCGAACCTAGTAACTCACCTTGGCGAGCTCAAGTCTTGGTCACAGGAGGTACAACGCATCGCAAACGTCTTGTCATAGATTACTCTTTAACGATCAACAAATTTACTGAGCTGGATGCGTACCCTTTGCCCAATATAGAATCAATTGTATCAAAGGTAGCAGAACACAATTTTTTCAGTCAAGTTGATCTAAAAAGTGCATATCATCAAGTTCCTATCTTGGAAAGTGAGAAAATATATACCGCATTCGAAGCATCCGGGAATTTGTATCAGTTTACCCGCATACCTTTTGGAGTAACTAACGGTGTTGCTGCTTTTCAAAGAACGTTAAATCATGTCATATTTAAAGAAAAACTAGTAGGAACTTATGCATATCTCGATGACGTAACTGTGTGTGGCAAAACAAAGGAAGAACACGAACGAAATTTGGAACGGTTCAAAGAGGCTGTAGCGAAGTATAACCTGACTCTGAATGAGGAGAAGTGTGTTTACAGACAAGAATCTATTAAATTATTAGGCTACACTATTGAGAGCAATACTATCCGACCAGATGAAGACCGCCTCAGCCCTCTAATGAGGCTGCCTATACCAAATGACCCACAGGCCCTTAAAAGAGCCCTAGGCATGTTCGCCCATTATTCTAAATGGATTAGGAATTTCTCTGAAAAGATCAGTCCTCTGACGAAAGTCTCTGATTTTCCCTTGGCACGACACGCCATTGAATGTTTCCAAAAGTTGAAAATGGATATAAAGAAGTCAGCTTTGACCGTCATTGATCAAAATGAGACATTCGCGGTGGAGACGGATGCTTCAGAGCATTCTATCGCAGCGTCTCTTTCTCAGAATGGCCGCCCAGTAGCTTTTTTTTCTCGATCACTGAATGACTCTGAACGCCGTCATTCCTCAATTGAAAAAGAAGCGAGCGCTGTCGTTGAGTCTTTGAAGAAATGGCGACACTATCTAATTGGAAGACATTTTCTTCTCATAACTGACCAACGATCTGTATCATTTATGTTTAATCAATGTCACAATAGCAAGATTAAGAACGAGAAGATAGAAAGGTGGCGTCTTCAGTTATCAAGTTTTAAATATGATATAATTTACCGCCCGGGTAGAGATAACGTAACAGCTGATGCTCTATCCCGCGTATGCTTAAATATGTCGAATAAGACTAATAGCCTGGCCGAGTTACACAATATCATGGGACATCCCGGTATAGTGCGAATGGCACACTGGATACGGTCTAAAAATCTACCTTACTCTATAGATGATATTAAAAAGATGACTTCAGGATGTCGCGTTTGCGCAGAAATCAAACCTAGATTTCTAAAGATGCAAGGGAATCTCATAAAAGCAATTGCACCTTTCGAGAGACTCAACGTTGACTTCAAAGGACCTTTACCTACCAACACGCAGAATCGTTACATTCTGACAATCATTGATGAATACTCTAGATTCCCGTTTGCGTACCCATGCAAGGATCTATCAGCTGGCACAGTTATAAAATGCTTTGAGGATTTATTCTCTACTTATGGTGCTCCACAATAGGCTACTTGCCTCATATTAAATTTGGCTTAATAAATTAATATTTTCTGTAGTATTAGACTTAAGAAACCAATATTTATCGATTTTAGATATTAAAAGTGTAAGATGGCTACGTATTTTTTATTTAAAATTGTTCATTTTTATTTTTTAATTTGAACTCTGAAAACGCTGTCGGACTTGTTGTGACGTCATAGGACTCTAAGCAAACTTCATGTCGGTTCTTATACGAGTGAAATTCGCAATGGTATATTCTGTGCTGTGACATGACATTGACATTTATGACTCATGGACTTTGAGGTTGTGTTATGATCGTAGTCGTTTTAACATTAGTAAAAACCTAATCTGTGTATTATTGTTACTGCTTTCTAGTTTTATTGATAAGAGCAATCATGGATGTTGGATTCGTGAATGCAGATAGCACAAACTTACCAAGAATCGACATATTGATGGTCGGTATTTTTTTGCCTTGAATCCAGATTTCTGCTCTGCCGAGCTTATTATTATTGAAGATAAAAGTTTTTGTAGAAACTGAATAACTTATTAAGTAAATACTAACATCAAAGTGATCTTCGCAAAAAAACAAAAATTGTTTTAGTCGATAAAGTCAGGATCCTTTTTAGCAAGTTTTAGCCATGTATTTCGCATATTTATTTCACTGGGCATTCTAATCCATAATTTCCCTGGGGTCGTAATTGATGCGTTCTTGCATTCTCGGAATATACAATAACGTTAATTACTATATTTTCCATGTAAACTGGTGGAAGTCATGGTTTTTATTAATAAAAGTATCGAGGTTTCGAAAATGATAAATTGTTTATCTATATGTCAAATGCTCTCGTCAAATGTCAAATGTTTGTTTTCGGCCCGTATGACGTCACAGCACAGATAATCTATAGACTAATATGGCTGTAAGCGTTTTCGCCTGTTAACGAAAACTAAACCTTTAAAATAAAGTTTTGCGGTTTTGTAGGTCCTAAAAAAATATGGGAATATTTTTTTTCATCTAATCGGACAATAATTAATAACTTGAGACCTACTTTAAAACAGAGTCAACTAGCCTATATATTCATTCTGATCGTGGATCTGCTTTCATGTCTAATGATTTACGAAACTTCTTGGTATCAAATGGGATTGCATGTAGTCGGACCACGCCGTATAATCCGCAAGGAAATGGCCAAGTGGAGCGCCTTAATGGCACGTTATGGAGAACGATAAAGTTGTGCCTCAGAACAAAGGAACATGACACAGCTTGTTGGGAGCAAGTCCTACCTTCCGCTCTGCACTCAATTCGTTCCTTGTTGTGTACATCTACTAACGCCACACCTCATGAAAGATTTTTTAACCATCCACGTCGAACAGCAAATGGAGAATCTTTACCAACATGGCTCTTGGAGCCAGGTCCTATATTGATGCGAAATAATCAAAGACGTTCTAAATACGATTCTGAGGTAGAAGAAGTGGAGCTTTTGGAAGCTAATCCATCTTATTCCCATATAAGATTAGCTGATGGCCGAGAAACTACCATATCAAATAGGCAACTAGCTCCTCTCCCACTGCTCCGACTAGAGAGAGACCAAACTGAATCAGAAGATGATCAAGATAACTTTGAAGATGCCCAGGAAGAAGTGGAGATACCTGCCGTTCACAATGAATCCTTAGAGTCACCAGAAATACCAACTGCAGCACCTCGACGCTCTACTAGAGAGAGACGAGCTCCAGTCCGACTTCAGGACTACCATCTAGAGTGACTCTAAAGCAGGGGTGAATGTGGTGTTCATAAATACTCTTTAGCAGTGTGATGTCCATAGGTTTTTAAAAAAGGCAATGTCAATTTGATGCAGTATCTCGTACCACAATTTTTATTAGAATAAAACCAAATATTCATTGGTTTTTCTTTGTTTATCTTCATAACACTACCCTCATGACTTTAAATGTAAATGGGAATCGAGTTTCATATGGCAAATGGCAATTTGGATGATGAAGATGTAAATCAAACACACAATATGCTTTGATTTTGTGTAGGCTTGTGATGCTTTGTTTTTCAATAGACTGGTAAATGAAGAAAATTGATACCTATTTATTTCAAATTCCGTGAACGTTACTTAACATTCCATGATGCTTTTATGTCTGCCACGTACAAATCCATACACATATAACCCTTAAATAACGAGGTGTCATTTAATTTCAGGATTTTCTATTGCCAGCACACGGCGAATCGTAAGTATCGTAACCGTGCGGCGTGGTCTTCATGATTTATATTACCTATGTGATGTCTTGTCCCCCTTTAATTAAAGTTGCATATAGTCGCTTAGTTAATAATATCGCGTAAGTCAACGATTGAATGCGCGATAATTAAGAGTTAACTAGATGAAGAAGAGTTGCGTTGCATTTGAATTTTCTCTTTTTGCCAAGATATTCTGGTAGACCTATACCCATTTTATATAAATTACAGCAGTTCCACCGTTCACAAGCAGGTATTAGGGGCAACTATATAGAGTTGTCCACCGTATGTTGCATACGGCGACCGCAACAGTGTGAACCGGTAGTCAGCCGCATTCGGCGAGCGACGGCTGCAATATAACCACCATTGACTTATATATTACTAGCTCTATTCTTTTGAAAACATTGGCAGCCACCTAATTAGGTGACCGCAGTAGGTGGACAAACGTAAAGAGGACGTTCATTGCCTGAAAGAGTTCATTTAAAACAAGTACGGCGACCACATTAGATCATTCAGTTAGTGTTATTGCGACTGTATTTAAAGGTATTTTTTTATGGAAAGACCTAGTTATATTATATTTGCTATTTAATGTGTAAACTGCATGCTAGTACGCCGGTAGTGGCGTGTGATGAAAGTTTAACAAGAGATCCATTCGCTCGTTTAACATTTCCTTTGTTCAGTTCAGTTGTCCCCCTCTTCCCCTTCCCCTTGAGTTCCATTCCATGGCGAACAGTTTTGTTTTTTTCTTCAGTTATAGTGGGCTAAGCCTAAGGTGGTCCGCGGGTCGTTTCTTGCCGTCTGTTTCATTCTGCTTTGATTTATGAAATAAACAATTAATTAAATTTTTGCAAAGTGTCTGTGTTTTGTGCAAATAGATAGTAGATATTTCCGTAAAGCCCAGTTAGGTAAGTTAACTTAACTTGTCGGAGTTTAAAAAAGCGTGGAACGCGTTACTATTGTGACATAGCTATGCTTCAACTTTTTTACGAAGTTTTACCGATTGTTCTGTTTAAATTTGTTATTGATAAAGAATTCAAACATTTCCACATATTCCTACCATGTGTGAGAATACATTTGAAAACAAATTATTTAAATTTATTGCACCATTTTTTGTCTCGATGTGCATACACAGGGATCCTCGTTTCGTTGTGCTAATCTCAACTAACACAATAATAAACCAAGGAAAACAATTTTAAGCTTTAATTACACCAGAAACTATTTAATTTGTCCTTTAATATACATGGTATGTTTACACCAACCTCTAAAACTGATATTCTCTGCTCTGGTTTTTCCACAGATATTGAGATGTTGAAGCAAGAAAACACGATGGACATGTACACATTAGATGATGGAAACATCAACTCCTTCGGTAATTACAGGTAATTAAAAAATTTGGTTGTTTAAATTCAATAATATGTTGATAGATAGCTATATTATGTTTTAAGTTTTTTCTTGTATATCGTCACTACTTTGAAAAACCTCGAATCTCGTATTTCGTATGTACGATTTTAAACTTAAACATGAAGGGAAATAAGTTTAAAATCGACAGAGCTAGCAGAGAGGTGGGACTCCCAATGAATGCACATAAAACAAAAGCTATGTCCAATGTGAACAACAACAGTTAAAAAATAATTAGGCTAAACAATATATTTGAATATGTCCCAGAGTATACACACTTAGGCCAAATAATATCTCCACGTGACTCAACCGCCAAAGATATAGAAAGAAGAATAGGAAATGCATGGAAAAGATACTGGTCTATGACTGAGATAATGAAAAACACCCTATTTAACATAAATATAGAGAGAACTATTCAACACATGTATTCTGCCAATATTCACATACGGCTGTGAAACTTGGGCACTGACCAAGGCACAGTGTAAGAAAATGAAAGTAAGTCAAACATCAGTAAGTCAAAGAGCCATGGAAAGGAGCTTACTTAAGAAGAGAAGAATTCTATGATGTAGCGTACAAAGTCAAACATCTAAAATGGAAGTAGGCAGGACATACATTAAGAGGACCTGAGATTTGGAGCAAAATATTGTCAACATGGTACCCAAGAGGCTGTAAACGAAAGAGAGGTAGACAATTTAAAAGATGGGAGGACGAAATTGTAGAGATGGCCGGCAGGACTTGAACCAGAGTGGCCACAGACAGGGAGGAGTGGAGGAGAATGGGGGAGGCCTTTGCCAGGAAGGCACACAGAAATGTAATCACCATTACGGTTACTGTAGTTTTAAATAATTTATTGTAATTCTGAATAAGAAGGCTATAAATAAATAAAGTTTAAAATCGTACATCACGAAATATGAGATACAAGGTTTTTCAAAAGTAGTGACATGTGATGCACCGTGCGTTGAAGACTTCACTAGTATAATTTTTTTAACAAAATAACTAATTGAATAACCTAAGGCCCAACGAAAATTCAGCATTTAGTCACTACGGCCCGTAGTCCTACCAGTAGTATCATTGTTTTATACTCATTCAGGCCCAAGTATTTAGAAGATGTTTTTTTTTGTTATTGTACTTGTGTAGTCATAGAGTACCACGGTCCTACCAGTAGAATTATATTAAGTCCTACTGGTAAGACCGTGGTATGCTGTCACACAATTGTTGAAGTAGCCGGATTTGAATGACAAAGTTGATAAATACTATGGGTAAAGTAGCCTTACTGATAAAGATATTAAAGCTACAAAAACCTTTAAAAATCAAGAAATATATCAGAGAAGTCATAGTGCCTCCTAGTGTTACTTTAAAAAAAACCAGTCATGCATTTTTCTCTTGATTTAGCATAGCATAGCATGCTCATAGATAGCATAATATCAAGCAGGTAATTTTGGCATTGTCCTTATTTGCCAGCGATGACCTCCTAAATCTGGAGCTGGGCAGCATCAACAGCCAGGAGTTGGGCACCATCAACAGCCAGGGACACTTGGTAATCCTGTCTCCGCCGGATATCTCTGAGGATACCCTGGATGTAGCTGCAACAAAAGAACCCAGCAGTGAGGAAACTGGTCTGGTGGGCCTGACGGTAACACTTACCCCATTTATAGACTTATTATGTTTGTACTAATCTTACTAATAAGCGATTAAGAAGTTAAGATTGATGACTTAGTTAGCTTAGTTCAAAATGACCCTCCCTACAAAGCTGTCCTTGGTATAAAACCAAATGGCAAATATTTGTAAAATGAATATAAATACAATATTTTAGTTATTTTTCTATGTAATTGCTGGGTTGGAATAGTGCCACTCCATGTCTTCCCGTGGATGTTGTAAGAGGCGACTAAGGGAATAAGGGCTTGTAGTACTGTTAGGCGATGGGCTTGCAACTTGTCCCTACTACACTGTTAAACATCTTAGCCTACTTGTGCAAAATGTGGTTACAGAATCAACAAGTCTTTTTAGAGTTGTTGGTATTTCTGTAGATCTGCCGGCTCTGGGAATGAAGGCGTTATGTAATGTATGTATGTATGATAAACCCAAGATGTCTTAATTTCAGTAAAAAAAATTATGTGACATACCTGACTTATTTTTTAGCCCTGTACTGCTTTATGATTTAGCGTAAGTACATAACAAATAGTGGCACATCATGACGGGTTTTATTATATCATAGTTATTTGTTCCCATGCAGTGGTATATTTTGGATTGCTAAGGGCCGATTTCACCATTCATGTTCAAAACCTAGTTCAATATAACTCTGTCAAGTAAGATTTTGCAATGCAAACCTAGGCTGTAATCTCAGTTAAACATGTGAACTGAGTTTATCGTAAATTGATCGCGTTTAATTTCATTGGTGAAATCGGCTCTAAGAGTATGTTTTATCGATTCATTTAACATTTGTCACAGGAAGAATCGGATACCTTTTAGGGGAGATTTGAGCCCATTCCCCTCCCCCTGGATCTGCCACTGTTCCCGTGTACAGGCACTCTATTCCAACTAGTTTTACCATGTTTATTATGTTGTTGTAGCTCTTACTTTTACTTTTAAATGAATAAAAGTTACCAGAACAACATCAATATGATTACGATATAGATGTAAAATGTAGAATAAAGGTCTTGTCAATTTCATCTGTACATAATTGGTTTTTAAATAAATATTGTAAACCCTATTAAAGAAACAAGGGAAAACAAAACAAAAGATGGAAAGAAAAGGTAATGCTGATAGCTCGTCCCGACCGAGGAGAGTTGCAAAACATAGACAACGATGGAAGTTTTCCACTGTTGCTATGAGGCATGCTGATAGAGAGATGTCATCAAAAAATGTATGTTAAAAAAAGATTTTAGCCTACTCATTTTCAACACTAACGTTTGATAGTGTTTAAGGTATTTGTTTATTATAGTGTGGTTCCCAGGTACCCCCGCCACGAGGGCCGCCGGCTCGGACGGTTTTCTCCGGGGACCTCAACTTCTCAGTCGACATCAGTGCCTTGGATACGCACAGAAAGAAATATTTGGTTAGTTGAATTTTGTAATATTCTTTGCTGAGGAATGTAACCTTGTTGTTTTGTGGTGGAGGTGAGGAGTATACCCGACTACAGCAAAGCAAGAAGGAGACTTTAGCAGTCTATGTATAGAAATGTTACAATATTTGTATGTTTATCTGTTCCCTCATCAAATTTTGTCAAATCTCATCATACGAAATCAACTTTTAGGGTTCCATAGGCAAACTAAGTCGTCCGTCTGTTCGTCCGCAGCCTAGCGCAGAGACTTAGTACTAGAAAGCTGTAATTTTGCATGAATATACATATTAGTCACGCCAAAAAAGTGGTAAAATAAAATCTTTAAAATATTTTTTTATTCATTTACACGTCTACCCCAACGTCGCGTAGGGTGTCATTGGGTAGGTCTTTCAAAAATATTGGGTTTGTGAAAAGTATTTTTCGGTTAAGGGATCCGTTAATGAAATACTAGCTTCCACCCGCGACTTCGTACGCGTATAAATCAGTTCCCGAGAGAATAGCGATATGAAAGGTAACCTATGTGTTAATCCAAGGTATAAGCTGTTTTCATTCAATATTTCACCTAAATCCGTCCAGTAGTTTTTGCGTGAAAGAGTAACAAACATCCATACTTACAAACTTTCGCGTTTATTATATTTGTAGGATTAAGCTTTAACGACCAATATTTGACCATGGTTTTTTTTGCAGTACTCTCATCTGCTGAACCGTATCTACGTGGACATCAAAACTGACTTCCCGGTGCAGTTCCGATGGGACTTTACTCGTGCGCCGGCGCCCATGTTCGTGCGTGCCACCACCGTGTTTCTGGACGACTCCCAGGCCGAGAAGAGAGTGGAGCGATGCATCCAACACACCCATGAGAGTGCCAATGCTGGTGAGTTCATATTATTACTCTTCCTGGGCTACCGAGCTCTACTTGGGTGTATGTAGACGACACTATTAAATCACAGTTTGATAGTGTCGTCTATACAGGGTGTCCCAAAAATCGACAAGATGGAAATAGGTGATGGGGCAGCTCATTTATAAGCTATCGAATTTAGACCCATTCAGCGATTTTTAGTACTTTCGAGGCCGTATTCGAAATTATGCCGGTTTTGCTTCTTTTCTCGATTTTACAGTTAAAATACTGCTTTTTTTTAAAGTTTTAATGCACATCCTGAAATATAATTTCAGCTATGGTTGAACAAATGAGTTACGAATGAATGAGCTACTATTTATTTTTGTCGAGTATTCTATATTTATTTATTTTTTATGCTAGTGTATTGATTTTGAACTGAAGTTTAGTTGTTTTCATTTTATGAACGAGAGCTTTAAGTAGCGAAAATCAAAAATAATATCTTGCCCATTTTCTATAAGTTAATTATTTTTTTACACAAAAAATATATATATAAAGGTGGTATAAAGTGATTCATACTTTTTTTACACGACTTTTACAGCAATTAATTGTAATTTTTTCATACCTTTAGGACGTCAAAACGATTCGAAAATATGCGATATTCTAAACCTCTTACAGCAAAATTCACGAAATTCCGGTTTTAGGTCGATTAATCAAAATAAAATAATATAAACAAAAAAGTAGTATACACATAAGCTGAAAATCAAAATAATTTTTCGTGTAGCGCATTAAAATTTGTAGAACTGTTTTCAACTGTAAAAACTGGCCTAAGTTCATGTATTATTTCAATATTTTTTCAGTGGTTTCTTACATCGATAGAATCATTATGAACTTAGGATGTTTTTAATGCTCAGTTACACTCATCATAAGAAAGGTTTTGTAAAAACTTGGTCACAGTTCATTAAAATTGTTTTATGTTTAACAATCAAAATGTTGTACATTCTAGCTGAAAGCTGAAATGTTGTCTAAAGAGAGCAATACTTAAGTCAAAGTCAAATGCTTAACGCTTTTATACAAGTCAAATTCACAATTAAAAAAAACATGAAATTAAATTAAGTTAAATAATTTTGTAGTATTTTTAACATATGGATTTACCCAGTAGAATAAATTGAATTTGAAGAGAGGCCCAGAACTTAGCAAACTCAGTTCAATTTCTCTGTGTCTTGGTCTTTTTGTATCTATGTAATGTAATACTGTGTTGTTGCAAATAAATGTCTCTTTATCTTTAAAATAATTAGATCAATTTAAATAAATAAATAAATCACAGGACAATGTCACACAAATTTACCTAGTCCCAAACTAAGCTCTAAGCTTGTACAGTCAAGGTCATAAATATGTATACACTTTAGTACCTTGTCACTTTAATCGCTGTGACAATTTCATATGGCAGTTGAAACATGGCGTTAAATAGACAAGGTACTAAAATGTATACATATTTATAACCTTGACCACGGTCTTACTAGTAGGATGTCTAGTAAGTCCTACTGGTAGGACCGTGGTACGCTGACTGCACAACTGTCGAAGGAGCTGGGTCTGAATGACAAAGTTAGTAAGTACTATGGGTAGGACCTTGGACCTTAGGAGGATATGGGTACTAGACAACGATAAACTTACTTACATACTTAAATACATAAAATACATCCAAGACTCAGGAACAAATACTCGTGATCATCACATTCATCACACAAATATCTGCCCTTACCAAGATTTGAACCCAGGTCCCCTAGCTTCGAAGGCAGGGTCACTACCAACGAAGCTAGCGTGTGTATTTAATATCTGTTGAGGATTATATTTCTCCTTAATTCCAGATGTAAACATGACCATAGTGAAGAACGTCCTTCACTCCTCCCGGGAGCCGTACACACAGGGCATCTATTACTTCGGAGACCACACCCTCTCTGACTCCTGGTACTCGGTGCTGGTGCGGTTCGAGGGGCATGCCACAGTAGCTCACTCTCACGCCTACCAGTTCGTCTGCAAGAATTCTTGCTCTTCGGGAATAAACAGGAGGCCGATTGCCATTATATTTACCTTGGAAGATCAATTGTGAGTGTTACTAAAAAGATTGTGCAAAATGTAGTTACAGAATTATCAACAAGTTTTTTAGAGTTGTTGGTAATTTTGTAGCTCTGCCTACCCCACTCTGGGAATGAAGGCGTGATGTTATGTATGTAGGTATGTATATACTAAAAAGAAAATTCTCATTGCTTGCGGATATGAAGGGTACACGGAAGAGCATTGTGTAGTCACTTTTTTCTATTGAGATTTAAATGTCAAGATGTAGAGTTTGCTGAAAGAACCATTAGTTTTAAATAGGCGTAAAATTATATATTGAGACGAAATGAATTGGCTGACTAATTGAACTTGGAATTATTAGGGAATCCTTGGATATCCTAGAGGTTCACTAAGGGATTTTTAAAAATTCATCTATGAAGGTAAAATAGGGGGAGTAGTGGGAAACTAATTCTTCGGGTACGAAGTTGGGGGTGTAGTCTTCTAGGTACATATATTTTTTTACTTTATGAAACCTTAACATACCGTGTAGTTGCCGGGTTAGAATAGTGCCACTCCATGTTTTCCCGTGGATGTCCTACGAGGGTTTGTTACTACAAGCTGCTTGTGTTAGGCTTGTTGCTGTTAGGCGGTGGGCTTGCTACCTGCTACTAATACACTGGTAAACAACTCGGCTTGTTTGTACAAAATGTGGTTACAGAATAATAAACAAGTATTTTTAGAGTTGTTGGTATTTCTGTAGCTCTGCCTACCCCACGCTGGGAATGTAGGCGTGATGTTATGTATGTATGTAAACCTGAACATGGATATTATGTACGAAGCCTTCATTCCCGGAGTGGGGTAGGCAGAGCCACAGAAACCAACAACTCTAAACTTGTTGATAATTCTGTAACCACATTTTGCATAGTCAGGCTAAGATGTTTACCAGTGTATTAGTGACAGGTTGCAAGCCCATCGCCTAATAATAATACTACAAGCCTTTATTCCCTTAGTCGCCTCTTACGACATCCACGGGAAGACATGGATTGGCACTATTCTAACCTGGAAAACACACGGGCAAAATACTTAATTAAAAAAACAATAAGACAAATTTCGAAAAGTATATGGTGTTAAAAGTTTAGAATATCAACAAAATATTTTAGCTTATCACAGAACACAATAATGATAATGAGGGCGCCACTGCACATGCAGCATATGCTTGGTGCAGTGCGGAGAGTGCTATAGATGCGTTTGATATCCACCAATCATATCCTCGTGACGCCGACCATCTTACAAACGGGCATTTTTGTAAGTGGATATTGAATCGAACAACAAGGGAATAAAGTAATAAAATAAATAAATATCAGAGGACAATCTCACACAAATTGACCTAGTCCCAAACTAAGCTCTAGGCTTGTACTATGGGTACTAGACAACCATAATCATACTTATATAGAGAAATAAATACTTAAATACATAGAAAACATCCAAGACTCATAGAAGAATATTCGTGCTCATCACACAAATATCTGCCCTTACCGGGATTTGAACCCAGGACCGCTGGCTTCAGAGGCAGGGTCACTCCCAACTAGGCCACCGTGTCGTTCGCCGTGAAGTTCAATTACCTTTGCCCTCAAATGCCATCTTTAACTTAGAAATCAATAAAAATAACTTTTTGCTCACTGAAATAAAGTTCAAATTAAATTATTTTTATTATGTACCTTCTAATAGGCCATCGGGGCACTGGTGGAAACTGGCATTTTCACATAGTCGCAGCGTAGCACATCTGGGTGATTCTTATTCTTACGTGTTTTTGTGTGATTTGTAAGAATTGAATATATTTTTCAGAGAAATCAATAAATTTTATATCAATTTACTTAGTAAATTACCTGTAAAATCATGTCTGAATAAATTTTTTAACATAAAATGATTATTAAGTTGTTTAAAAAAAATTACAACTCCAAAATGTCACGGACCGTGTAGTGTGAGATTGCCAAATTTGGAAATAAAATTTTTTTTCGCGTAATATTACAGCAATTCTGCAAGACTAATCTATGTTCTAAGTGGCTGTAAAAAAAAAAAAAAAGATCCTTTTATGATTTTGAGCAACATAAAGTTTGTGAGTAATTTTTGTGTCACGACCATGTGCGATACTTTAAAAATGTGGGACTCGGTAGAAAAGTATCTTTGATGCTAGTAACCCTTTTTAATATTTTTTAGAACAGCAACACAGTCTTCATGCCAGTTTTGCTAAGGGCTGAATGTGGTGTGTGTCTCACAAAAAAAAACATCTCAATTATTTGAAAAAAGGGACAACCTTAACACGTCAACTCCGTGTACGATTTTTAAAGGCAAGTGCCAGTCCCACGCTATTGTTTTAAACATAATTTGTACCTCATACAGTGCTTTTTAAGATAATTACTTAAGATTTGCTAAATCATGGCTAGTTTATAGGTTATACCGAACACGTTTCAAATTGTCACGGCCATGGTATGTAAAAAATGTCACCACCATGGACTCTTTGAGTACATGGTCGTGACATAACAACGCGTGGTCGTGACATTCTGTTATTTCAATAATTTAATGGTAAAAAAGGTAAAAAAACTAACCCTTATGGTAAAGAATTCGGTGGCTGTCTGTCCGTCTGTCTGTCTGTCACAGCAGATTTTCTCAGCTACTACTAAAGGTATCGAAATTTGGCGTAGTTGTACAATTTGCGTGCCCGCATCTATTTACAAATAAAAATAGACGATTTTTTTTATATATTAATTGGAAATGGGTGTAAAAGAGGGTTTAAAAGAATTAAAGTAAAGCGGTTATACCAAGTGAGTATCAAAGAAAGAAGAAGAAAAAGAAAAATACATTTATTCACTACACACATAAGACACACAGAAAAAAGTAAAAACAGAAAAGAGCAATAAAAGAGTAGTGAGTGTGTCTTCGCGGCAGAGAATCGGACACTGGCTCAGCATGATGCTGCGGTGTATCACATGAAAGGGCTTGTTGAGTGAATGAGTCCCGATTTGATACTCGATTATTATGTTTAATATTTACTAATAATACACTCGCGAGCAAAAGTATCGAATCACTTTGCATTTTTTCATGTGAACCCAATATCTTTTTAAATTGGTTTATTTTTCTAAATTACTTAAATGTAATTACGTTTCTTGAAATATTAGCTTTATAAAAAGCTATGAAACATAAAAATTGGCCCAGAATTTTTCAGATTATGGGCTATTTCTCGGTTTGTAAGCCTTTACTCGTTACGACGTGCACGACTTGCACTACCCTTGACCCCTATATAACGGGGGTAGAGGGGGTTCCTTATCAGTAACTTATCAGAAGTCGACCGGTACACATCTCCGCAAATTATCCTGTGCACCTGGAAAAAATGGAAGACACTGAAGCTCAAGTCGCCGTAGTCGTCCAGCTTCTGCAAGAAGGGCGTAGTCAACGTTCAGTAGCTGCCGAGGTGAATCTGAGCCAATCTACAGTTTGTAAACTTTACCAAAGGTTACACCGAACTGGGTCTTTTACTTCAAGACCAAGAAGCGGCCGCAGAAGGTGCACATCAGAGCGCGACGACCGCTTCATTGTCTCAATATCTCTCCAAGATCGTCACCAGACTGGAGTTACCATCCAGCAGCGTCTGCGTGAGGTGCGAAGAGTGGTTGCCAGCGAGTGGACAGTGAGAAGAAGACTCAAGGCAGCGAATTTAACGCCCAGGAGGCCCAGGTTGCTGCCACGGCACCCGTACAGCCCGAAGAGCATTTGCAGAAATTCATAAGAATTGGACCCTTGAGCAATGGACCTCAATTCTCTTCTCGGACGAGTGCAGAATATGTCTGAATGGCTGCGACCGAAGGGGAAGAGTCTACAGGAGATCAGAAGAACGATATGCTCAGTGCTGCTTCTCCGAAAGAGTCGCCTACGGAGGTGGCTCTGTTATGTTTTGGGGCAGCATCTCGTACGACGCGCGGACCGAGCTGGTTTTCGTGCCTAGCGGTGGTCGTGGCGGTGAATTGACTGCTGCCAGGTACATAACGGAAATTCTGGAAGAGCATGTCGTCCCTTATGCTGGTATTTTTGATGAGGGGTTCATGCTAATGCAGGATAATGCCCCTTGTCATACCGCAAGGGTCACCGCTGCCTACCTCCGCGAGGTGGGCATCGAGTCCACGAACTGGCCAGCGATGAGTCCGGACCTTAACCCCATTGAACACATGTGGGACTATCTGAAGAGAAAGGATCGGGATACTGCTCCTGCCACTGTTGACGAGTTGAAGATAGCTTTGCTGGAGGAATGGGATGCTATTCCTCAAGACTATGTTAGAAAATTAAATAGATCGATGAAAAATCGCTTAAACTGTGTCAGCAAGGCTATTTTAATAATAATAAATCGTATTGTATGTTAAACGAGCCTTTTATTCCAAGTTTGCCTTGTTTATTTTTAGCGTATTTTCAGGCTACTTCCGTTATTCTCGTTTTTTTTTCAGCCTTTGGGCCTTGAATCTTTAATTAGCACATTTTCCAATGCGTTACATTATTAGCTTTTATTTGGTCCCATAATTTTCAGGTTCGGGTAGGAAATTACAAAGATATTGGATGCACATGAAAAATTGCAAAGT